>CAUYON010165243.1:0-39939 GCA_963573935.1 Arctocebus calabarensis
AACAATGACGGCTGCAACCAAAAAATGGCCGGGCGTTGTGGAGGGCGCCTGTGGTCCCAGCGACTTGGGAGGCAGAGGCAAGAGACTCGCTTGAGCCCAGGAATTGGAGGTTGCTGTGAGCTGTGATGCCATAGCACTCTATCCAGGGTGACAGCTTGAGGCTCTGTCTCAAAAAGAAAAAAAAAAAAATCAGGTGGCAGATGGATTTCGTCCATGGATCATAGTTTGTTCACCCCTGGATCAGATTTAAGAACAGTAAGAAGCCATTAAAAGGTTTGAAACAGGAGGCGGCCCCTGTGGCTCAAAGGAGTAGGGTGCTGGCCCCATATGCTGGAGGTGGCGGGTTCAAACCCAGCCTTGGCCAAAAACTGCAAAAAAAAAAAAAAAAAAAGGTTTGAAACAGTAGATTGACGTTAGATTTGTGTTTTAGAAAGTTTGTTCTGATTCAGTATGAAAAAGAGTAGATTAAAGGGGATAGACAGTATTGAAGGCAAGACCAGTCAGGAGGCTGTGGCAGTTATATACATAGCATTTTATATTTCCTCTTTTGCGGCAATACTTTGGCCCTTAAAATTGAGTATAACTGACTCTTTGCATATATGAGTGTATTGGTTCTCTTTACTAACTTCCTGGCCATCTGCTAGAGCTTGTAGGATGTCTATCACAGAATCTTTTGGAGATACCAGCTCCTGTTTTACAGCCTGGAGATGATGGAGGGAGGGAAAGTTGGTACAGAATGAATTAAAAGGTTTTGGGAAGTATATTTTAATGAAGAAAGTATAGAATAAAAATGGAGCCCTGAAAGGGACCTTGGTTCTAGGGCCCATTATTTTGAACTTCTTGAAAATGGGATGACCCATTTTCCTAAGCTTTCCAGGGAATTGTCCTCATTCTATTTGCAACCAGTCCCAAGGTTATGAACAAGATAGGTTCCGTCAATTGTTAAGTTGAATTTGTATGTAAGTTGGAACAGGTACATTTACTTTTTACTTGTAATAGCCTCCATTTGTACGTGCAAATCCAACATCAGTCAGATGTTTGTAACTTGGGGACTTACTCTAATGACCTCAGTTCATAAGTGTTAGTTGTATATAAGTGGGATGTTTGTAACTCAAGGACTGCCTGTGTGTTCTATTCAGTCTCTCCTTTCCTTGCTTGTAGCAGACCATTGACCTTTCCCAGTTTTGAAAATATCTCTCAATTCACGTATTATGTCAGGTGCAGGGCACAAATAAACTACTGTATTTGTTGAATGTCCATTGATTAGGTTAGACCTAACAGTCCTGTGTCTGTTCTTTCCCTTATCTCTTCTTCCTACAAGCCCCAGGTATACTTGCATTGCTGGAGGGAAGCCTACAGGTTTCTGATGACGGTGTTTATATGACATTGGGCAAGTGACTTACCTCTCTGAGCTTCATTTTGCTATCTGCAAAATGGAGATAATGGGACTTAATAGGGTTGGTTAAAGGATTTAGTAATGATAATGTAAGTAAAGCTCTTAGAACAGTGTCTTGATAACTTTTATTGCTACTAATATTTTGCTTTTTTAAAAAGCAGCCAATAGTTGAGTGACTTGCCCTTTGACTTACTGTGTTTAGGGTCCATGCAGTTGTCATTGTATCCATATGATAGAAACATAGACCCTGGTAGTTAGTGGTAGCCAGCAGACAGGAGGAATTAACAAGTAAAAGAGTTTTCCACTCTTCATAATGGAAAATTTTCAGACAGCAGGAGTTCCATCCATTCAGAATCCTAGAACTTTTGTCAGGGTGGACCTTAGTTTCAGTACCATCAGTAATGTGAATTGAGTGAGCAGCTTCGCAGTAGAAATTCACCAAAGTGTGATCAGTCATTTCTCCCTGTCTGGAATCATTTATTGATGTTGCCACTCATATGGCCCTACGTCTTTGTAAAGTGCTTTTAGAATACTTTTATTATTTTCAACACTCTGAGAAGTGGGTCAGGTGGTCAGTATTCTTGTCCTTGCTATCCCTGTGAGGAAACTGAGGCCCAGGAAGGTTAAGTGGGTTGCCTGTGGTCATGTTGGGAGGGCCTGTCAAAGCTAGTGCAGATTTGCCTTCAGATGAAATTGGATTAGTTTATTGCTGTGATTTCTCTTACCTTGAGTGAGAGATGCATAGTCATTGCATAACTGCAGTCTAAGGCATGCCTAGTCTGGTTTTGCTGCGCTTGATTTGGATCCCACTTTATCTACTTGGTTCTGTTGGGTTTTAATTGATGACTGCTAGGACCAGACCGGTTGGGACACAGATTCCCTTTGGGTTGTTGTTTTTAGCCTTTTCCTCTTACGGGACATTCCTTAGGGAGCTTTGGGTTAGAGGGATTGCTTTGATATGTTCAAAATTGTGCCTCATGCCCCACAGCTACAGGTAAAATCAAAAGGCAGATAATTTATGGGAGTGTCAGAGCTGGCCTCTGGCACCTCAGGAGGCCATTAGTATGCCTGTACAGACCCTCTGTGTCCTTGCAATTGATTCCTCTTTGCATGAGCCTGATTTGAGAAGCTGTAGATCTGTGGGCAGTGATTGGATGTGACAGTCCAAACACCGGTCCCTAAATTAATCTTTTAATAGTATTCTGGCACCAGGGCAATTCTCTCTCTTTCTTTCTCTTTCTCTAACTGGGGAGGACAGAATGGGGTAGGCTGAGAGGAAGGATAGAAAGAAAGAAAACCTTTGTTTGGTGCTTAGGCTCTGCTCTGTTCTTTCAATGTTTTAATTCCAGAGCACTTGGCATGACTTGGGGCATATTAATTCATTGAGCAAACATTTACTCACACTTTGTGCCTGGTCCTGTGCTGGGACTACAGAAATAAATAAAATGTGGGCCTAGCTCTTAAGGATCTAGATCAGTGTTTCTTAAGCTTTTAAAACTCATGCACCATTTAGATAAAAAAGAAAAAAAATGAATTTCATGCTCTTCTTTAATGCTATTTGAAAATTTAAAATGCATTAAAGGTCTGATAAAAACCAAGACAAAGAATTATGCTAAATATGCTTTTTACATACATGTACACATATACATTTATGGCGGTCTTCCATCATCTCCTCTAACTCTTTGAAACATTACAACATAGGGAGATAAAAGTAAAATAGGAATAAAGTCTGCTACTGGATCACACTTAACCAATTAACTTTATGATGGGGTATCAGAGAACACTACTAAAATGGGGGTTATTTGAGCTGGATTTTGAAGGAGTAATAATTTGCCTGGCAAGAAAATGGAAGTGAATTCCAAAACAGAGGGAGTACCACTCAACCAAGGCACAGATTTACAAAAGGAAACATTAATCTGGGGACCTGAGTGAGAGCTAGTTGTAAGCCTGCCTCCTACAGTTTCTCTTCTAAGATGGAAAGATTTGCTCCTCTGAAATTGTGTTTGAGAGGAAGCTCCTAATTCTTGTGCTGAAGTTGTGTTAATTCAGGGTACTCCTTTCTGTTTCTGCTTTTGTGCTCAGGGGTATAATTTTTCTTTTTTTCTTTCTTTCTTTCTTTTTTTTTTTTTGTAGAGACAGAGTCTCACTTTATCGCCCTTGGTAGAGTGCTGTGGCATTACACAGCTCACAGCCACCTCCAACTCCTGGGTTTAGGCGATTCTCCTGCCTCAGCCTTCCGAGTAGTTGGGACTACAGGCGCCCGCCACAATGTCTGGCTATTTTTCTGTTTTGCATTTTGGCTGAGGCCGGGTTTGAACCCACCACCTTCAGTATTTGGGGCCGGTGCCCTACTCTCTGAGCCATAGGCACCGCCCTATAATTTTCTTTTTAAAGTATAAAACAGTTATGAATAAATTGGGATGATTTGGATACAATTATTACTTAAAGTTGAGTTAGTAAAGTTTTTTACCACCGAAGAAAAACTAAAGTTGATACACATTGTTAGCTCTATGGTTGATGGGGGAATTGGTCGTGGGGATCAGTAAACACAGTGGAGACCAAGACCCCAAAGAGCTGAGCACCTCAGCCTAGTTTCCTCATGTATTGATAGTTGGGAGGATTAAATGAGATAAAGTATGTAAATGGCCAATATAGTACCTGGCTTGTGGTGGATTTTCAGAAAATGGTTTCTCTTTTTTCTTAAATATTAACAATAGTAGCTCCCTTCATTTAAACACTTACTGTTGCGCAAAGCACTTCATAAACATTGTATGGTTTAATTGAACCCCAAAGATACAGGTATTATTACTATAGCTATTATTACAAAGAATTTATAGTAGACTCAGGATTTGAACCTACATTTGTCTAATACCAGTGTGTTACACTAGATGATATGACTCCTTGCTCCTACACCACTTCTCCATCTTTGAAGCAGGAGTACAGAAGTATTTAACAATTCTAGATGTCTCTCCCTGGAGTCAGATGCTGTCTACAAGAGTGGGAGGTACTTAAAGGGATGAAAGTACCCATACCCTGTCCTCCTTCCACCTCTAGCTTATTTATAGTGTGTTAAGAAACAAGGCTTGACCCTCTTAGTGTGCAGTGGGGTCACAATTGACTTGGAAAAAGATGTTCTCTGCCTTTGGCCCTTGGAGGAGTTTGCCTGAGCTACTGGGAGTGGCTGATGGTTTAGCAAAGAGTAGGCAAATTACAGGCAATGGCCTCTTTTTATGTGCTTCCTTGAGCTGCTGAGACAGGCCAAAATTCTGGGATGTTGCCATCAGAATTGGGTGTTCCTGAAGGCCTGTAGTAACTTTAGTAACTTTTGGAATTAGCAGCTACTTCTAAGTCAGGGAAGCTTTCCCTAGTTGTGCCTTGGAGCAGAAGCAGCTACAGCTATAAGCTATGGCAGCAACTGGTTGTAGAGAGGAGGAGACTGTTTTGTTGAGGTGAGAAGCCAGTTTTAGAGTTCCTGCTTCCTTTCTACTGTGGGAACTTTCAGAAAGTTGTGTAGGTTAGATTGGGACTCTGGGATGAAACTAAGGAAACTGTGAGTATAGTGGTCCCAGGTGCTTCTAGTCAGCTGGGCTCACAACCTGCTTTTTGTACCTTGAAGTTTCTGGGGAATGTACCCTTGCCTCTCAGTTCTGGCTTTTAATGGAATGGATTGAATCCAGGGTGGTTCATACTCTACTCTTCCAGAGGGTTCACACCCTCAGATGTATGTGGCTGAGGAGGTGTGGTGGGAGTAGAGTAGACCATGTGTTTCATATGGGCGCTCTTCTTTTCCCATCACTGAGGCACCCCTGACCTGCTGCATGGAGGTTAAAGGATGACCCCCTCCCTTTGCACTTCCTTCTCCCCTCCAGTAATGGAGTCTGTAAAATGTCTGTTTACTCAAGACACCAGAACAACTCCTCTGTGGTTCCACTAATCTGGTGATTTGGTGCTTCTTTTGTCTCTCAGGTAAATACAGATTGAGTCTTTTTATAAAGGCATATTATTCCCCTCATTAAATGTGTGTTTTGGCACATGTGTTATTTACCTGATAGACAGTAATGGCTGCAGAGGAGCCATTGGTGTCTGTTGTGTAAATACTCTGCACAGAGACTGTCCTCCAGGGGCCTGTTTCTCCAAATTGGGCTGGCCCCTTGGCAGTCCCTATTTATCTCTCCCTGGTTCCCATTGGGGGCTGGTCCCTTCATTTTGAGGGGCGAGTCACTGGTTTTCCTCCGTGCCACAGGCTGTTTATTACCTTTAATTTGCTAGGAGAAAGAAAAAGATGTCTGAGAATAAATGTGTATAAATATTGGTCTCTGATGAAAGATAGTTTGTAGAAATACACAGAATCATAAACCGTGTCTTTTGAGTTCTGGTCCCAGTTGATGTTATAAGCTATAGACTTACACTCTACAATCCTGTGACTAAAGTATAAAACATCAGTAGAAAAGAGAAATCCGGCTCAGCACCTGTGGCTCAACGGGCTAAGGTGCCAGCCACATACATCTGAGCTGGCGGTTTCTAATCTAGCCCAGGCCCGCCAAACAACAATGACAGCTGTAACCCAAAAATGGCCGGGTGTTGTGGCGGGCGCCTGTAGTACCAGCTACTTGGGAGGCAGAGGCAAGAGACTCACTTGAGCCCAGGAATTAGAGGTTGCTGTGAGCTGTGATGCCATGGCACAGTTCGAGTCACTGTCTCAAAAAAAAAAAAAAAAAAAAGAAAAGAAAAGAAAAGAGAAATCCTTTGGATGCCAGGGGGTACAAGGGCAGATGGGCTGTTGCTGTAGGGGTACATGGTGTTTCCAGTTGAGGCTTTATGGTGGCCGGAGTGCCATTGAGGGCCACTGAGTGGGCACTCTTCTGACGGAGATTTAGCTAGGTAGAGAGAAACTATTTGGGTTTAGAGATGCTTTGAGGGCTAGTTTTTGCCTGCCTCCCTGCTAGAGAAGAGTGTGCAGCCTACCTGTCTTCTTGGGACACAATAGGGAGAGCTCTCCCTCACATACCATCTGTTCTCTGTTTTTAAATTCTCTTCAACCATGTTGCACCTAGATTTTAAAAAATAATTTTTAAAATGTTTGAAATAGCCCTAATTTATGTAAAAGTTGGAAGTACAGTACAAATACTTTTTTCCTCGAACCATTTGATGGTTAAGCTGCTGACCTGATGCCCTATCACCCTGAATACTTAGTTAGTATTTCCAACAAGCAAGGACATTTTCCTATCTAGCCACAACACAGCCTTGAACATCAGGGAATAAACATTGAGATGTTACCTTTCTCTAATCCTCAGACACCATTCAGGTTTTGTCAGTTGTCCTGGAATGTTCTCTGTGATAAAATGATCCAATTTAGAATCATGGGTTGCATTTAGTTATCAAGTCTCTTTGGTCTCCTTTAGACTTTCCTCAGTAAACATTCCCAGGCTAGGCTCGGTGCATGTGGCTCAACGGGCTAAGGCGTCAGCCATGTACACCTGAGCCGGCAGGTTTGAAGCCAGCCCGAGCCCGCCAAACAACAGTGACGGCTGCAACCAAAAAATGGCCGGGCGTTGTGGGTGGCGGGCGCCTGTAGTCCCAGCTACTTGGGGGCGGAGGCAAGAGACTTGCTTGAGCCCAGGAATTGGAGGTTGCTGTGAGCTGTGATGCCACCGCACTCTATCCAGGGTGACAGCTTGAGGCTCTGTCTCAAAACAACAACAACAACAACAAAAAAACACATTCCCAGGCTGGATATGGTGTAGATTGTCCCTCAATTAGAATTTGTCTGACATTTTCTCATGGTTAGATTTAGGTTGTGCGTTTTCAGCAGGACTGTCACAAAAATGATACTTTGTTCTTCTCGTTATATCCTTTTAGATGATGCATAATTTTGATTTATCCTGTTATTGATGATATTCATTTTGATAATTTATTAAGGTAATGTTTTTCAGCCTTCTCCATTAACTTATTAAGGTGATATTTTTCAGCCTTCTCCATTATAAAATTATTTCTTATTATAGTTAAGAAGTATTTTGTGGGGAGATAATTTGAAACTATGTAAATATCTCCCATCAGACTTTAATTAATCTCGTAAGGGACTCATGGTTTTGTATTTTGTTCAATACATTATAGTCTGTTACTCTTCTTGTTTATTGGCCACCTTCATGGTACCTTCTGTGTCCTTTAATATGTTCCCATCATTCTTTGGGCATTTCTTTGCTTTCTGGTGTGACAAAATATTCCAGGCTCATTTTGTACATTCTTACCACAGCCTGGAATCAGCCATTTCTCCAAGGAGCTCTATTTACTTTAGTGGAGAATGGAATTTAGAAGGCAACCGGGTGCTAAGTATACTCTTTGCTATTGAGTGTTGCTGCTCTCTGACCCTTCCTTAGACAGTTAGAAAATGTATATGTATGTGTGTACATATTTGTGTGTGTATATATTCATATTCACATTTAGATTTATATATCTATGTCTGTATTGGAAACAATGAGTTCACACTCTTCCTGCCAATTCCAGTCCAATGACACAGATTTCCTCTCTTGCCATATTTTAATTCCTTGCTCTAACAGTGAGAAACCTGGTTCCCGTTATCCTTTAATTCTTTAATCAATCCCTCCCATTGCTGTCCCTGCCCTTTACTCCTCAGAAGTACCTCTTTTACTTAGCCTATGACTCCCCACATCATGGGGAGATGTGCAAGGGAGATGTGCATCATGGGGAGACTCCCTCCAACATGGATGTTGTCTGCACCCCCACTTGGCTTCCACATGCTACACCATACCTTTTCCACTCCATGTGAATGCCCTCACCCTGCCTGGGCTCTGACCCTCCCTCCACATCCCTCTAGCTATCTCATTCCAACTGGTATAGATACCTACTTTCCTCAGCAGCACTAAATGACTTTAGGATTGAATTTTTAAGGTAAGAAAGAAGAAGAGTTACTCTGTTTCTTGCTTGAGCTGAACTTGGATGTTAGAAGTAAGGGACGTGTGGAACCCAGTGATTGTGGACATTTGGAGGTCTGGCCTTCTTATGTCTTTCAAGACTTTCAAGACTTTCTATAAGAGGAGTTTTTGATGCGATTGAAATCAGATGAGAGAGCCAGGACTTCAGGAAAGAGGACCACTGGCCATCAGTGTGTTGTCCTTGGAGGGAATAGGGCATATATAGTATATTTATGGAAAGTCAAGAACATTTTAGAGATGCAGGAGACATTAGTGTTGCTCTCTGAGACTGCCTTATGTGCTAATTGGATTTATAGACCCAGAATATTGGAATCTAGGCTTAGCCAGATAGGCAAAGCCTAATACGATAATAGTAGTAATAATAATAGTAGGCTAATATTTATGTGCCAGACACAGCTCTTAGTGCTTTATGTGTTGTCTTATTTTATTCTCACTTAAGGCATAGGTGCTACTATTACATCAACTGGGACCATTTTGTAGGTGAGGAATTGAAGAACAAAACTTACCCAAGGTGCCATGGCTAATAAGTAGCCTAAACAGGATTCAAACTTGTAAAGCCCCCTTACTCACAATGCTTAATTGCCTGTAGTGTTTGGCAAACAGGTTGGCTATGTACTATGCATACTGTACACAAATTGGAGAACATTAAGACTTCCAAAAATCCTAATGCATGGCTTGACTTCGTGGGGTTAGAGGAATTTCCAAGGCCTTGAGTAACTTAGGATCCAAACTAGAAAGGGTGATTTGAACAGCCTGGTTTCTCCATCTCAGCAAGACTTCCAGTACTATTTAGGAGTGAGTGATGTAAAGAGTTATATTAGCTTCTGGCTTCCAGGGGATATTATCCCCTTTGCCTTTTCTGGGGATTCCATAGTGAAACTCAAGCCAGCCTTTGTCTGCTGGGCTGAGAAGTTTGGCTGCATTTTTGGTGAGGCTATAAAATATTGGTGGAAACAAGTGCTGTGCTTGCTGACCTTGAAATATTTTCAGTCTTAGCGCTACTGAATCTCCCTGAAACCTCACTATCAGGATAGTGAAATTAAGGACCGAGGCTAGGATATATCCTAATATGCAGGCAAGTATCTGTAGTTTACTCAGTGAATCAGGAGAGAGGTTGCAAGAAAGGTGATACTTGGCATTGTCCACTTCTGCTCAGGTGGTAGTGACCTTGTTGCCTTTGAATGCTCTGGACTTTACAAATTTTTATCCCTCCACTCTACATGGAGGGAGCCCATTCAGAGGCAGTCTTTTTTTAGAATTGGGCTTCAGAGAGCATAAATTGTGGCCATTGCTGTATTAGTGGTGAGATTTCTTGCTTGAGGATTAAAGTAGAAGGAAATTTGAATGTTGGATATAATGGGGGAAAGACACAAAATTGCTGCTTTATTCTTTCTTTTTTCTTTTTAAGGAAGCTTGAGTTATTTGTGAGTAAAACTTAGGCTTTGATTTTTATATTTAGTTAGCCCTTTGAGGAGCAGGGATTCTGCAAATTTAAAGGGAAAACTTAAAGGAAAAATGATTCAATTTTTTTCTTTTTTTTTGCACATGTTCACTCAGAAAACTTTACTAGACTTTTAGTAATGCTCCTGTTACTTCCACATCTGGGTTTTCTTTTCCTTCCCTATTTAAAAAGTCCTGTAGTCATTCAGGGCCTCTGTGTACAAAGTGAGTCTAAAGGTAGAAAAAGAGAAGGCCTAAGGCTGTTGCCAGCTGTGCTTTCCAGGCCCTGTTCATTCCCCCAGGGTGCCACTTACTGACATGGGGGTTGGGGAATCACCAGAATGTTGGGAGTAAAATCTCTTGTGATTGGCTTTGTTTGATTTCACCTTGGGAAAAGGGAGGAGGTATGGAGAGATGTCAAGAATCGGACAGGAAAGCCAGGGACAGATCGCTCCTAATGGAGCTGAGGAGAGAACCTTGGACATTTTTGCTGTGTTACTGTGTCTGTTTATCTCCTAGGACTGGTCACCTCATGTTGCTTTGGGACCCAGAGCCTTAATGTTAACTGTTGCCACCTGAGAAGTGACTGCAAAATTTTCCTTTTTTCTCTTTTGAACTTTAGAGCTCCATTTAAAGATGAGGCCAGCGTTGCACGTTGTTTTGAGGGTAATTCAGGAGACTCAGAGCTGTATTGCTGCAGGTGCTGGTATTAGGGTCTTAAACTTTAGTAACAAATTCTATGATTTAGAAAAGGGGCCCAGAAACACAAGGGAGTGGCTCATGTTGCCTGGATATTCCTGAAGAGTAGGTAGAACAGGACTACAGTGGGAGGGAGTAACCCAGGATCTCTGTTCTTTTTTTTAACTTTCCTCCCCTAAGTTTTAGATGCTTCTGGATGTTCAATGCTAGCACCTTTACAGACTGGAGCAGCTCGATTTTCTTCGTATTTACTTTCAAGAGCAAGAAAAGTGCTGGGTTCCCACTTATTTTCTCCCTGTGGTGTTCCGGAGTTCTGCTCCATATCCACCAGAAAGCTGGCGACCCACGGCTTTGGCGCATCCATGGCGGCAATGGTGTCCTTCCCTCCCCAGAGGTATCACTACTTTTTAGTGCTGGACTTTGAGGCCACGTGCGACAAGCCACAGATTCATCCTCAGGTAACTGTTGTATCATTGCTTTAGAAAAAGTGGGGTGGGCAAGGAGGGAGGGAGGATAGTCTTGCTTCCTGGGACCCAAAGGAGCTTTGTCATATTTTCTTGGCTTTTAGCTACTCATTTGGAGTTCCTGTCTAGGAAACAGAACTTGGTTCAGGTTTGCTAGGGTAAGGTAGACCTGAGAAGCCTCTGGGGAGAATTGGGCACATTGTTTCTCTCTGGTCTCAGCTTTTAGAAATCAAAATATTTCCTTTTCTCCCATCATTTCTCTCTCCATTTTCTTCTTTCCTCCCTTCTCCTGTCACTACTACTTGTTCTTTTAAGGAGTCCTGTGGAGCTACCCTCTGTGGTGACCCTAGTGATCCTTACCGCCTGATATTCACATGCTTATAGTTCCCTTCCCACACTGATTCAGAGAGACCTCTGAATAACTAATGGAATATAGTGAAAGAAATAATGTGTGATTTCTAAGGCTAAGATATAAAACAGTATTGCAGTCTGCCTTGCACTTTTTGGATCACTTGCCCTGTGGTAAGTTCCTTGCCATGCTGCAAGGATACTCAGGCGGTCCTATGGAGAGCCATGTGTGTTCAAGGAACTGAAGCTCTTAGGCAAAAGTCAAAAGGCAGTACCAACTTTCCAGTTGTGTGAATAAGCTATCCTGGAAGTGAATCTATCAGCCCTAGTCAGGCCTTCAGGTGACTATAGCCCCAGTGGATATCTGACTTTAACCTCAGGAGAGATCCTCAACCAGATCAGCTAGCCAAGCCACACCCACATTCCTATCTCACAAGAACTGTGAGCGATAACAAGTGATTATTGGTGTTTTAAGGTACAAGTTTGGGGATAATTTGTTATGTAGCTTTAGGTAACCTGAAGAAGTACTGTTGGTCTGCGGAAAGGATGGTTTCTTTGCTTGCTTTTTTTCCTCAGTCTTCCACTGTGTTCAGAGCTCGGATTAGCAGCTAAGAGGCACCTAAGCTAGGTGATATCAAAGTGCTAAGTGTTTGCTTTGAGGGAATGGTTAGGGGCTGATGCCAGGATGTGCCTGACTCTGGGACTGTAACTTTTCCCTCAGGACTAGGTTTTAGGGTGTGTAATTTCAGGACGTATGGACTTGGTGCTTTGGGAGCAACACTCGGTATTAAGAAGGAGGGGAAGAAGAGGACCTCAGAATAGAGCAGTTGGGAGGTGGGGATGAGTGGGGTCCATTCAGAGATAAACTGGGTTCAATTCTCATGATTGTTTTTTTTTCCAGGAAAGGGTCTGTCTGTAGAATGGTAGATTATTTTACCTAAAGACTCCACAACTTCTTTGTTCCCTTTCTCCTCTGCTTTTTCCTATTTTTTCCTTAAAGCAATGGTGTGCCTTTGGGGCATTGGAATAATGCCTACTAAGGCTAAGAAGACAGGAGCTAGGTAAGGAGAACATTGCTAAGGGAAGGAACTTTGGCTGAAAGGGAGTATAGCTTGGGAGTTACCTAAGTCACACTTACTTTCTTGGCCTCTTGTTCCTCCTTGTGCTATAGAGTCTTCTCTACCTCCCCAAACTACTGGAATTTCTCCAGGATGGTAGGGGTGCATGATTAGTGGGTTGGGAATTTTGATTATATTGATTTTTCCTGGGTTGGGAATTAGAGATTCATATCCCGATATGCCTTATTTCCCTACCAAAGTAAATTTCAGTCACTGACTAAGCCCTAGAGGGACATGTTGGATAAAATCTAACACATTTCTTTTGCATATGATTCATCCCTCTTCTGAACCCTCATAACTGCTTGGCACTCCCATTATGGCATTTACTGTCATGTTCTTGTGTATGCTACCTTTCAGTTAGATTATAAGCTCCGATAATTATGTAGCTCTGTTCTTGTCCTGCAGAGGGTCCTGCCAATGTTCCTGAAGGTGAAGCCTGCAGGATTCATGTCTCAATTTGGTCTGGCAGTGTCACCTTTCATCTCTCTTTCAAGAGCTTTGTTTTTATTTATTTATTTGTTTGTTTAAGTGCTAAAGATATATTGCAGTACAGATTAAAATCATTTGTATTACCAACTGCCTTCTTAGACTTAGGCACAAAGGCCTTTCAACCTAGGCTGAGTTAGGGCTTTATGCTGTTTACCAGGATCTGGGCCTGATTATAGATTATCTCCAGAATCAATGAACCCTGATGATGTGATTCCAAGGGCACTTAAGGAATTGGCTGCCCTGGTTCATTATTAGCATAGCATTAGCTGTTGCTTTAGAGAACTCAGAAAGAAGCATTTGCTGTCTTGCTTATCCTTAAAAGGAGAATACGAATGATCTTGGAAATTATAGACCCGTTAGTTTACTGTGATTCTAGAGAAGATACTTGACCTGATCGTCAGATAATCAATCAGCAAACAGCTAGAAGAGTATAGGATACTGAGTAATAACTTACATGGGTTTGTGAAGAAGAGCAAATCCTGTCAGATCAATCTAAGTTCTTGCTGTGACATAGAGATGGATTTGAGAGGATCTAGGGCAAGTGATAAATGTAATACATCTTAACTTCATTAAGCCTCCACAATACTGTGATCAACAGGTGGGAAGGTGAGTTTGGGGTTAAGACGTCTGTGTTGGACTACCCATCAAACCACCCTCAGGAAAGGGGTAGGCAGCTTGAGATTTGATGTTAGTGGCAACTTCAAAGTCTCCCTTTTTTGGGCAAAAGGGGTGGTATTTAGAGGAAGCTTGGAAGATGGATTGGAGACGTCATCAGTCCCAGATGGGATAGCATCATTCCATTGAAGTTATTGTAGGTTAGGCTCTTTTTAGAGAGCCTCTGTGCTATTTAGGTCTTCTTTTTTTTGAGACAGAGCCTCAAGCTTTCACCCTGGGTAGAGTGCTATGGTATCACAGCTCATAGCAACTTCCAACTCTTGGGCTTAAGCAATTCTCTTGCCTTAGCCTCTCAAGTAGCTGGGACTACAGGCACTTGCCACAATACCTGGCTATTTTTGGGTTGTAGTTGTCGTTGTTTGGCGAGCTTGGGCTGGATTTGAACCCGCCAGCTCTGGTGTATGTGGCTGGTGCCCTAGCCGCTTGAGCTACAGGTGCTGAGCCTATTTAGGTTTCTGGTAACGAGGAAATAGAGAAATTGGAAAAGCACAGGATGGGAAAAAAAAAATACCATTAGAGGCATGAAAATGGGACTTGGTAAGAAAAAGAATAAATTGAATATAGTTTTGGTGACTGATTTTTTTGTTCAGGCTAAATAAATTCGTACGTGGGGAGTAGTTCCAAGGAATATAATAACTCACTTTTCATTTTAATAAAGACAAAAATGAAATGAATATAAATGGAAACAAGAAAGTTTGAGATCTGGCATAGAATGAACTTCCAGAAGAGAAAGTAAAAGAACTAGAATAAGGTGGGCAAGTTATTTCAGCCTTTCTGAGTGTTCTTGTGGTATGGCTTGATGACTGTCCACTTGACAGAGATTCTTTGTGGGTAGGGTCTGTGTGCATGCATCCTGGGGGTAGAGCTCGAGCTGTGAATGAGAATCATCTCAGCTCTCCTGACTAGCTTCCAGGAACTTTTGATACACAAGACCTCTGTATAGTATACTTCTGGTTCTTATGAGAATGTTTTATACCTTTTAAGTGTATAGGAGGCAGAAACAGTTTTGGGCTGGGGCCTATTTGGAGGCTCATTTCTCTCTTCTGTCTCAGGTTTTCAGAAGTCCCTGAGTCTGCTTATTGGGACTATCCTAAAGGAATGCCATCATGAAAAACTAACAGGTATAAGCTCTTTTGTACTTGGGTGAGTAACAATATTGGTTATAAACATGGTAAAACATGTGGTATTTTCCTTTCTCATCACTTTTGCTGTTTATTTTTGTACTTCATTCAGCCAGGTGAATAATCAAAAATCAACCGGAGATTTTGGTTTGCCAGTAATAGGCTTTCTTTCGTGTTCTGGTTTTTGCACTCATTTTATGTTTTACATGTTTTGATTCTGATTAACATGATACATATTGGTTGAATAGTTGACTTTTTTCGTGTGGAAACATTTTTTCACTTAAACATTAATTTAGATGGTTTATAATGTTTTAGAGGCTCTAAATTTTAGGAATATGGTTCCTTTCTTATTTTAGGAATTGTTTTCTGATTTAGAAGTGGATTTTTATCTGGTTTAGGAGAATCTGGCTCCTTTGTCTTTGCTTGCAGGAGTTCACGTTGTTCATTTTGGTGTGGACATGCATCAAATGGTGGTTGTTTTGACCCTGAGGCCCAGAGAGCAGCCTGAAAGCTTTGGTGGGATCTTTAATTGTGCATCTTTAACCTTGGGGCAAGTTCTTTCACCACTTCAGTGTTCAAAAGAGACCAAAGCAAATGTAAGTGAGGAAAACGAGGTATAGGCCATAGCACATGGGGGAGGAGGAAGTAACCTTAGCTGTCTGGATGGCCAGGAGGGAGGGGGCAGCCCAGTGCTCGTACCCTGAGAGCTGCTGGCCTGCTGCTGCCTACCCTCTCGCCCCGCTTCTCTCTGGCCATCCATCAGGCTCCTGGATAGTCTTTTTCTCACTGCTCTGCAGCAGCCCTGCCGACTGTTTGCTTTCTCATCTGTATTTCAGTGCCCATAACTTTGGAGAAAAATGACCTTTGGGGTTGAAGTTTTCTAGTGTTTGGTCTTTGTCCATGTCCACATGGGCTTTTTTCTTTTCTTTTCATGGAAACCTTGAAGAGATTCCATCTGCATTTCGAGTTAGAACTATGAGTAAAGGAGTTTCTCTTTTATAGAAAATTGTCCAGATGCTAGGCTATTTTTGAAGGGTAGGGTAGGGGGAGGGTTGATGGTGACAGAGGAGAAGGAATAATACAGAGGAGAGACATTTGGAGGATTTCATTATGACCTAGAGCCGGACATCATTATTAGTCTTGTGTGAAAGAGACGTTTTGGAAAACTTTACAGGAAATTGGTTAAGATCCCTACAAAGCAAACTATATTGATTCCTTTTTCTTCCATTCAAGACTGAAACACAGGAATCCCCTTACTCTCCCACCCCCCATTACTCTTTGCTCCTTAGTTAGCTGCTTTCCTTCTCTCTGTTCTTGGTTCCTGTAGTCTCCAAGTGAACAGAAAGGCAGTTCTCCAGAGAAGGAATCCAGCTTTCACTCCGCATTCACTTGCCCTGGTTGCAGCTTCTCCAAGTGGGAGGGCTTGGGCCAGGCATTTAGCCTGAGAGAGCCTACTTATTGGATTGTGGTCCCTCTGCTGTGACCCCAGTCAGCATGCAATTTTTTTCTGTTCAGACAGGCGAAGGCACTGACGCTATTCTTCTAAACTGGGAAATGAAATGCAAAACCGACGTTAATGTAACATTATGGTTGAGATTAAATGCACCAAAATCAGGAAATTCAAAGTTATGCTTCCCACAGCAACTATAACTCAGCCTCATCTGGCGTGTGTAGTATTTTGTGTTAGTGTGGATGGTGTTATATGTTAAGACATTAAAGTTAACACCATAAGCAGAGCACAGAATGCTTGAGGGGGCTGAGTTATGATGACTATGTGAGCCGTAAGTGTTCTTGCACAGGCTTCTGACTCCTAGAATAATTTTCTCCCTGCCCATCAGTCCAATTATTGCCTTTCTTTTTAGTTATATCTCTGCCTTAACACATCGCTTCTTTCAGGGTCACTATGAATGAATTTCTCTATTGGTGACCAGTGGTGGTGGTGGGAATGGGGTAGCCCACTATGCCCTTTTGTCCTTTTCATTGCTGCCTCCGTAAATGTGGTGCTTCTCCCTCCCCCTTTCTAAACCAATCTTCCTCCACAGGCAGCTGCTTCCTGGTGGTCTTTCACAGGGATGGGCCTCCCTCGACTCTTGCTGTGACTCCTCACTAGAGCTTCTTGAACGGGAACAAGCATTAGCTCTGTCCTGGTCTTTGCTGGAATATAACTTCATGTTAAAGCCGAAGGGTCCTTCTTTATTTGGAGCAGACATAGCAATGTAAAAGTAAAATATACATCTCGGGGATTGGAGCACTGATGCATGGTGATATTGCCTCTTGTGTTTGGCATAGCAGGAGCTCAATAGAAGCAGATTTATTTGCTCTATTCAGACTGCTTCTCTACCTTCCCCAGGGTTTATGCCTTTGAGCTGCCATGGTGTGTAGTTAGACTATGGAGTTGCCTGGGGGTGGGACCGGGAACTTTCCATGGGGAACACTAGGTCACTGGTAACAAAAATCACCACATAATTTAGTGCAAATCAAGAAACACCTCCCTCCCCCAGCCTCTTATTATCTTGGTGGCCTCCCCAGGGCTGAGACAGCTGTTGGAATGCAGATTTAGTTAGGCATGGGGCTAAGGTTGTTGGTGGGGAAGAGCTCTAAAGAATAGGGCCATTGATAAATGGTGAATGAAATCAGGGACTGTAAAATAACAGTGACACTGAGTTGCCTTTTAAAGTTTTTGTTGGACATGACAAAACCAACTAAGTCAGCAAAAGAATGGGAGGACCTCATTGTAACCACCTTAGAGGCCAGGAAAAGGCCTCTTTTTACTCTTTGGATAGCAACTTCAAGCTCAGTGTTAGATCCTGGGCATTTGAAGATGAGGAAGAAATGGTCCCTACCCTCAAGGAGCTCATAGTCAAGGAGGGTAAATGTATAAGTAACAATCCTTAGGCAGTATGACAATTAGCATTATGTAAGTAGGTTCCTGGTACAGTGAGGACACAGGATGGGAGAGATCAATGCTGCTCACATGGGGGAAGAGTTGTATAGGCTGTGCAGTGTAAGAAATTCGGGAGCCTGGAGGGGCCTCTTGGAACTGTTACAGGAGGGATAAAAGAAGGGGCTCACAGAGTAAGCCGGGACAGTTGCTCTAAGTCTGAAAAACTGACCTTGATTGCAGGCTTTGTTTATGGGAATGTTGAAAATGAGGGAGAGGGCGAATGAAGACTTTGAACCTGAAAAATGTTTCACCATTCAGTTAGTTGGATTATCTGTATCAGTTATAAGCTATTTCTCACAGTCAGGTTAGATGGTCTTTTTGGGATGCTGTGAGAGTACAAAGGCTAAATGAAACTTAAGAGCATTTTAGCCAATAAAGTGTGGGCAAAAGGGTGAAGGTCAAAGTGGAAATATGTGAGCCAAGGCTCTGAGGCATTTTTAGGGAGGTTAACATGATACCCTACCAGTTGGGATGGTGACTGCCAGGTCTCTATGGAAAGGCAAGGGCTAGAGAATGACATGACCTTCCCCCCCACCCCCCCAAAAAAAAATTGTTAAGAGTTTGGTTCTGGATCTGCTAGGACCCACCTTCAATATACCAGAGAGGTTTAGACCATTCAAACAGATAAATGGCTGGCTGGCTAACACTGAGTGAAGTGTGGAAGGAAAGATTAATGGAGAGGCAGGAGGGTCTGGGTGGCAAGAGAAGACTGGCAAGAGCAGAGGTGACTTGCAGATAGAGAGGTGGAAGCTGAGCTCCCTCTGAGCAGCAGCAACAGGATAGCCATAGGAAGAAAGCTGAGCAGGGGTGCTGGAGGAAGAAATCCAAAGGAGTGTTTAGGCTCAGTCCATAGGCTTCACTGAAGCCTCCCCACCCCCATCCTGTTTATTTTCCTCTCCCCTCTGTTGATTACATTTCTTTTTTACACTGATCTTTGTTGTTTGATATGAGGAAACTGATATTAGGAGATCCTTTCTCCATCTCTGTGTCTCATTGGGTAAAGGATCCTGCATCATTTTGATTAAGATGCCATTGGGATGATTATTTTTTATCCTCTTATCCAGGGTGTTCACAATACTTAAAAAGCCCCCACAGTATTACATTTATGTGATGAATTTTGAGCTCTAGCTGTGAAAATTGAGCCATAGCCTAAAAGCCTGAGAGGAGAGTGTTCCCAGATTGACACTAGCCCTCCCCCAGGTTGGCAGATCTGCAGCAGAAGGGTAAACAGGCTGGCACACGGTTTTTATATGTATCAAGTGCTACCATGGGCAAAACTTGATTAGGTAATGGAAGAATGAGAAAGGAGAGACAAACATCAGGGAAGCTTTTATTCTAAAGTGGGGGTGACTTGGGATGGGCTGCCGTTCTGTCCCTGTTCCTGCATGTAGTTGGCTAGTGTGAGATCTTGAAGATTTGAGGGCAGCAAAACGGGTCAGTTACATGAGTGTGTCTCCTTCTGTGGCTGCGTTGGTCAGTGCCTAGTCCTGGGGAGGCCACGTCAGCCAAGAGCTGCTTGATTTGAGCGTTAGATGTTGGCAGAGGCTCTTAGTTGGAGATGCCAGTGTTGCTGTAAGTAAAGGACTGTGCAGATTGCACAGTGAGGTTGGGGGCAAAGTTGATGAGCCAGAAAAGGAAATTTGAATGTATTGTTAAATGGAAGAGAAGACAAAGAAATAGATGTTGTAAGCCAGAGTTACAACTATGTGGGAACATATTATTTGAGAAAGATGTTAGTGGGTTGGACTAAGATGGTGATGGTGAGAATGGAGAGAAGTGATATGTTATAATCTTTAGGTGTGCTGAGAAAGTAACACGTTTGAGAACCATGCTCTTACACAGCTCATAATTCTTTTGGATACTGGTGGGCTACTGGGTAGTCAGTGGTGCTAAGAAATTTGGTAAGGAGTGGAGTGTGAAATTGATAATTGTTGTAAATGAGAGGCTTTGAGTTGAAGATCCATATAGGGACAGCATAACAGGCAGAATTGTCACAGATAAGTTCCTTAGTAGTAATATAGGAAGTGTTCTTCTAGGGTCTGTTTGGCCATTGGGCCAGAGCAGGTAGGCAGTTACGTTTAGGTAGAAAAAACGGTAACTGGCTAGAAAGATTGAAATCTTTTTCTCTGCAAGTGTGGTAAAACTGGGGGCCATGATTTGAGATTGCAGTGTCTGAAAATGGAGTCCAGGGACTATGTCTGCATTGTTCACAGTTAGTTTGTCCAGCACTTGCAACATTTGAAAGGCCAGTTGATGAACTGAAAGGAATTGATAGTTGAGGTTGGGGGAGTCAGGGACTGATGAATGGAACAAAACATCCCATTTTGATAAGGTCTCCTTTCATTGTAAAGGTGACATGACTACAGAAACAATGTCAGGGACAGGCCTGGAAGGAATTTTACAGTCATGGTGTAAAATGTGGTGGTTGGTGATGCTGTTAAGGAATCTCCAGCTTGGTGGCTCAGGACGTGCAGGAATTTCTGTGATCCTTGATCCCATACAGATTTGTGGGCGATGTTAGGGAGGCCTTTCTCAGGACTGAAGACAGTGAAATAGATCAGATAAACTCTTGGCTTATGTCTGCCATGAGAGCTTCATAGGAGAGGCATCTAGCCTTGTTTTCTGATTCATCTGGACAGAGGGAAGGTGTTTTTCTGGAGGGCTGAGAGAACTGTGTGCTGGGCACTCTAGGGTAGTAGATGGTCTTGACAGTATTCCTAAAGAAATCAGGTATAGCCATGACAAGAAGACCTCCTGTTAGCTCCCTGACAGAGATGTGCCAACTTGCCCTGTAAAGTACTTGGATGTGACAGGCCAGTTTTTCTGCCCTGGCTTTTAGCAGCAGGGAGGGTAAAATGTCTGATGGCAAGAGCCAGGGACAGTTAGCAGATCTAAAGGGCTTGAGCTGGTGCTTAAAAGTACATCAAGTAAGGGTTTGTTTTGAGAAGAGAGCTGAGAGCCTTGAGTTCTGATTCTTGTTCATTACCTCTGTGGTAAGGAGGTAGTCACATTAATGTTCCATCAGACTACATTTTTGCTATTTAAAGGTGTTCCAGAACCAGCAGCATCATTATCACCTGGGAGCTTGTTATGAATGCAGAATTATGAGGCAGGCCCTTTCCCTGAGCTAAACAGAACCTGAAATCTGACAAGTTCTTCAGGTAATTTGAGGTCTGAGAAATACTGCTTTAGTCTGAACTAGGGGTTCTCAAACTCCTGTGAGCATAGAATCACTTGGAGGGCTTGCTAAAACCCAAAAGGTCTCACTCCAGAGTTTCTGATTCAGAAAGTCTGGGGTAGAGGCCAGACGTTTGCATTTCTAACAAGTTCTCAAGTGATGGAATGCTACTTGTGAGGGACCATGGTTTGGCAAGTGCTGACTGTCTTAGCATTCTTACCTGTAAAATAGGAGAGTAATTCTTGCCTGTTTACAGAGATGTGGGATTATATGAATCAATGTGTGAACAGAGTGTTCAGTGCATTGTGGGCAGGATGTCAGTCTATGTATTGCTTGCTTACTGGTCAGTGAATTTTTACACACTAGCACATCTGTTTGCTCTTCCTGGCTTCTGGCCATCACTTGTGGATAGAGAACAGGGAATCCGTGAATAGAGAACAGGGAATCTATGATCCACCTGTGGGATGAAGTCTTCTGTGAATACATCAGCAATGCCAAGAGCTGTGGTTGGGGTTCCTGAGCAAGGCCTCCTGAAGCCCAGCCAGCTTCTCTGGTCTCCTAGCCAAGTTGCCTGACCAGAGCACTCAATCTGCCTACGTGAGTCTGGTCCTGTGTTGATCACCTGCCATCTCCTCACTTCCAGCTTGTACATCTTTAGGGCTGAATTTAGATTGATTTGGAAAAGGGCCTTGGTCTAATCAAGCTTATGATTAGTTGTGTGATCTCATGACTTTTCCCTGCCTTGTGCTTTGGCTGCATGTGCCCAAACCCCAAAATGTGGACTCTGGAGTGAAAGGAGCTGAGGTAGAGGCTGTTTTGATGAGGATCAGTATAGCATAGTGGACTCTGGGGTTGAGTCTTTTTTCTACTACCTATTTATAGTATGACCTTGGATAGATTATGCCTCAGTTGTCTAATTGGCAAAATGGGTTTAACAGTAGTACCAATCTTATGGAACTGGTGGGAGGATAAACTGAATTAACATATTAATGCTCAGAACTGTGTCTGGCATGTAGTGGCTGTTATGTGTTGGCTCTTAGTAGTAGAAGTAGTACTGGTATTATTCTGACCCACGGTTTCATAGGAAGCTGTTGGCGTACAGCATGTGGCTGGGAGGCAGGCCTCACTTCTCCAGGGAGCATATAGAGAACCTTCAGGCCCTCTGTCAACACAGTAGATAAAGTCTGTGTACTATCCAGAGAAATTTTTCTCCCTTCATTGGAATGGTAACTTGGGCTTGGCCCTCTTCCACTTCCATTCCCTCCCTTAGTGCTGCCTCCAGGGGACTGCTCTAGCACACAACTTAAGATTTGTTTAAATTAATTTCACGACACACATATGTGTGTATATGTATACAGGTAGCTACAAAGAAATCATTTGGTTGTTTGCTATCCTGAAGGGTCAGCTTCATAGAAGCTACTAATATCTGAAATTATTTACAATTGAGTATATAAACATGTGTGAATTGTGGGTGTTTCTGTGCTTATAGGGATAGACACAGGTCATGCACACCCCTGTGTGAGAATATGGTTTCTAAGACTTGGTCTTTTTCATTTATTGGTGTTATGGTTTTTTTTGAAAAATTCAGATTTCAGTAAAATTAAATTATAATTCACATTGTACCCTTACCCTCCTTGAATAAAAATATAGCATCTATTTTCAGCCTCTTTTCTACATTTTAATTGCTTTGGGGTCTATGAGAATGGGTGGAGGGGGACATGTAGGTGAAAAATCAGCCTTTTAAAGCTCTGATTTTTTTTACCCTTCCTTGTCCTGAAACTTCGAGCATCAGCTCTCATCTGTCAAAGTGTAAATCAGCAATTAAAACCCAAACAGCCAAATGCCAAAGATGACCCGAAGCACAAAGCAACTGACAAACAAGTCCGGACAAATCGACGGGTAATTTATAAGCTTTGCCCTAAAATCTAATTATTTGGCAATTCGAATTTGCAGCCAGCCAGGGCTCGGCAATAAATTTAACCCGCCATAAATTATTTAGGAGCAGGCTGTGGTGTAAATCAAAACCACGAGTGTTTGTTTAAGAAATAAGCTCCTTGTGCATAAAATGTTTTTTTTCTTTTTTTTTTTCCAAAGGAGAAACTGTTAAACAAACCATGTCCCATTGTCCACTGTAGCTCTCACTTCTCCCATCCAACTTCCTCTCTTCCTTGTGGCCAGGAGATTCCTTATTCTCTTGAAGAATGGTCTCACCTTTGCATGGCACTTTTATCTAAAGTATTTGGATAGAACCCACATATTTGCCAAGGACTGCTTTTTCTACCTTGTAGTGTGGTGTTGCTTTTGGATTTTAATAAATGTTTCAGTGCAGAAGTGCACACTTTTTGGAATTTTCAGTGGTTTTGAAGGAAGGGATAGATTAGTTGTTACTGTCTCTGAATTGAGGGAATGCCAGTTTCTTCTTCCTAAATTGAGAGAGGGAAACTGTGAAAAATGACTTCCTTGTTCCCTTACTTCAGATAGGACCATAGAAACATCAGCCTTAGGCAGAGTACAATCTTTGCTTAGGGAAAAAAAGCTGGAATGCTATATTGTTAAACTCTCATTCTAACAGTCTAACTCAAGTCCCTTCTGCTTAAAATTTTTTTGTTGTTGCTGTCTTCAGAGATAATCTGATCACAGTAGACATTTCAGTTGAAGGGAGTTTGAATGCCCTGAAAGCAACTTACACATTTCTTTCTTTTTTTTTTTTTTTCTTTTTTTGAGACAGAGCCTCAAGCTGTCACCCTGGACAGAGGGCTATGGCATCACAGCTCACAGCAACCTCCAGTTCCTGGACTCAAGCGAGTCTCTTGCCTCCGCCTCCCAAGTAGCTGGGACTACAGGCGCCCGCTATAACGCCTCATCATTTTTTGGTTGTAGCCATCATTGTTGTTTGGTGGGCCCAGGCTGGATTCGAATCCGCCAGCTCAGGTGTATGTGGCTAGCGCCTTAGTCTGTTGAGCCATAGGCGCCGAGCCACATTTATTTCTTGTAATCTACTGATAGTGGGTGTGAAATTTCATTTGAAGTGCTGTGGCTGATTTTTGTCCTTAATTTATGGAGAGAATCACTGGGGATTCCTACCTGAGCAATTAGAAAGCAGATGGGTTGAGACCTTCTGTTCCAATTCACTTTAGAAAGGCAAATGAACTGGGTGTGGGGCCCACCTGTAGGCCCAGCTATTCAGGAGACTGAGGCAGGAGGTTCCTTTGAGCCCTAGAGATGGAGTTTGTGATGCACCATGATCACACCTATAAATAGCCACTGCGCTCCAGCCTGGGCAAAATAGTGAGACCCTAGAGGGGAAAAAAGGTAAATGAACATTTTCTTGGTGCTTCCTTTTTATTTCTCCTCTCTTTTGTCCCCTCAACAACAACAGAAAGATTTGCAGGGAAAGAGAAGGTATAATATTTTGTATACTTAGAAAAATCCAAATTCTGAGGTTTTTGTCTTTAGTTGTCAAGTTGTGGCTAGTTCCCATCTACCACCAGCAGACAAGCTTTTTGGATAAATAGTGCTTTGCCTTTGGACAACCCAACGGTGCAGGTAGTTTGTGTATGGTATAGGATGACCAGCTGTCTCAGTTTTAGCATTGAAAGTCCTGTGTTCTAGGAAACCTTTGGTCCTGAGCAAATGGGACAGTTGGCTACCCAACTGTCTTGTGACCCCTAGCAAATCTCATGACTTTTCCCTACCTTGTGCTTTGGCTGCATGTGCCCAAGGTAGAACGGTTTTGGTGGTTTGTAGCAGTTGAGGGAGGAAACCACTTAGAGATGTGACAGTGGACCTACTAGAAAGTGCTTTGGAGTGATATGTTTGGGTATGAATCTTCACACTACTACCTACCATCTTTGTCATCTTAAGCAAATCATTTCTCTTCTCTGATCCTGTGGAGAGTTTTGTGACAGTATTGTCTCCCGTTACAGCCAGGCCCTTGGTTTGTATCTGCCAGTTATTGTCTCTTTTATGTTTGCTGAACAAAAGTTGAGAGAGAACTGTGTGCTGGAATCAGAGCTAGGTTCCAGAGCTGCAAACTGAAGGCGTGCAGTCCTGCACTCCCTGAGCTCATAGCTGCTGTGTTGCTGCTGTGTCGTGGAGGATTGTCAGCAGCAGTCCTTTAGGACTTTTCTGCCTGGATAGTCCACATTCATTGCTGTTTTTTTTTTTTTTTTGAGACAGAGCCTCAAGCTGTCACCCTGGATGGAGTGCTGTGGCAACAGAGCTCACAGCAACCTCCAATTCCTGGGCTCAAGCGAGTCTCCTGCCTCCGCCTCCCAAGTAGCTGGGACTACAGGCGCCCACCACAATGCCCGGCCATTTTTTGGTTGCAGCCATCATTGTTGTTTGGCGGGCCCAGGCTGGATTCGAACCTGCCAGCTTAGGTGTACGTGGCTGGCGCCTTAGCCTGTTGAGCCACAGGCACTGAGCCCACATTCATTGCTGTTATGAGAGCCTCCTCTCCTTCTAGGAGATTGTAGACTGAGGGCCCTACAGGTAGTCTTTCATACTAAGAGAATCAGATCTTTGTTAACCCATCAGATTCTGAGAGCTACTAGTCTTCTCATTAATACTGTCTTTAAGTCTCCTTTTTTTTCATTTGGCGTCCTAGCTCTGTCCTTTATTAGCAATATAATTGCAAGCAAGTGATTTCTTTGGGCCTTAGTTTATTTGTGAAATAGGGATAATGATGATTCCCACCTCTTGAGTTATTAGGAGGATTAAATGAGACCATTCCTAGAGCACTTAGCACGGTGTCTGCTGCTTAGTAAACAATAAATGGAAGGAATAAAGTGATTCCATTCTTCATGTGTCTTGAAGAGTTTTGGAGTCCACTTCCTTTCCATACTTTGCCCAGACTTGTGCATCTCAGAGAGAGGAGCCACATCTCATTGTACTCATCTGTGTGTCCACTGCCCATGCCTGGTAAATAGTGTATGCTTAATAGTATTGGTTTGTGACCTCACCATAGTAATGGTGATGATGATACAACATAGTTCCTAAGGTTAATAAGGACAGAATAAGAAAATATGTGTGAAAGCACACTTTTTATATCCCTCCACTAAAGCACTTATCATAGCGTACTGTTCGTTATTTGTTCACCTATCTTTTCCACTCCCTAGTCCCTGCTCATCTCCAAAGCAGAGACTACACCTTATTGCTAAATCTCCCCCAACACTTTTATGTTATCCTACACAAAATAGGCACTCAGGTAGTTAAATGAGTGTATATGGCATCCCAAGGAAAGGGAATCATGAAGCTATGGTTAGGGGAGGGAAAGGGCTAAAAAAACAAACTGGTTCTTCCTTCCTTCCTGGCACTAGCTTTACATTAAACTAAAACCCTCTTCCTAGGGTTGATGAAATTGGATGAGGGGAAAGGAGAGGGGCAGGAATAACAGTTTCATTATCTGAGCAACTGGATGTAGATGTGCCTTGGGCACATCTTCACAAATCCTTGGATTGGAATTAATGCCATCAACCTGTAGCATGGGGGTTATGTCTCTGATCATTATTAGCTAAGAACTTTTAAAGTGTTTGGCATGCCTCAGGTCTTCTGGCTGCAGAGTGTACCAACTTGATTGGGGCTCCTTTCCCATGACCAGGCTATTGGTGCCAGTAACATTGAGGTAACTATGGGATGGTGAGCAATACATAGGTGAGGTCCTCTTTGCTCTGACTTCTCAGAGGGTCTTCTGTCAGAAGTTCCTCTTTTGCGTCCTCAGTAGCTCATATTAATCTGCCAGTGTGCAGGCCCCTTGTTCTAACAGTTCATGATACTGCTGAGGAAGGACCCTTGCAAAATCACATTTTGAGATTCGTCCTTGAAAGTTCCTTTTCTTGGTCATGGGGAGAAGGTCTGACAGATGGGTTAGCAACATCAGAGAAGTATGTTTATAATAGACCCTGTCTGATGTATACCCAGGCATTACAGGGGTCTCCCCCCCTTTTTTTTTTTGCATGGAGCTAGGGCTGGCCTGGTCTTCCACTAATGGAACAGGTGGCACTTACTTTGAGCACTTAGGTTGGCTCTGTTTCTTCCCTATAGGTAAAGAAGCCAGTAGCAGGAAAATTTGGATACTGAGCTGTAGTGGGGAACTCAAATGCCAAGTTGTCAGAGACTTCTGGGGATGCTATGTTGGTGCTGGTCAGAGCAGGAGCTGAAGCATGTACTATTTTATAATAAATACTAATGAAATTCTAGATCTATAATAGCACTTCAGATATCTAAAACAAACCATGTGCTTGTAAAAAAGTGGAAAGAGATCAACTTTAAGCCATAAATTCTTGGTAATAGAGGTTTTTTTTTTTCTATTTATGTTTGATAGATATTTTTATTTCTAGAGGAATGTCAACTCCTAATTTCATAATGTATCATGGGCTTAAGAAAATTGAATTTAATAAAAACCAAAGATGAATGGCATCCTTAAAAGTCCCAACACTTGTCTTTATTAGCAGGACAAACTGCAGGTCTCCAAACACTGCTTCTCTCCAAATGAAAGTTTAAATGAAAAGTACAGTTGTGTCACAGGTTAAATTTCATTGTGGGCCCAGCTAACATTGTTAGTTAGGAGCTGGCTGTATTTGTTTCCTTAGACACCAGGGCAGCCAAACTCATTGGGCTACAGAGCTCTTTCTACTGGTGATGTGTTCTTTCTGCTTAGTGGGAGACAAAGGAAATTCAGGAGTCAGATGAGCTCCTCAGAGTTGGCTCTTGGTTATCTTGCATATCTGATTTTTCAGGGACGAATGCGTATTTTGTGTGTACATGTGTTCAATTTTGATATTTAGGGCAAAACTCCCCTTTACTCGAACTGCTTTGTAATGATTTGTGTGGAACAAAAGTCCCAAGGAATTGGGAGATGTGTCATCTAGTCTAAGCAGCAGCCTGGGCTTCTTCTCTGTCTTCCTCTATCTCAGCCTTTCAGCCATTGTGCCCTTTATATCCTTGGGAATGAGCTCCTGTCAGCTTCCTCATCTTTGGGGATCAACTAATGGAGACCAGACAACCAGAACCTTTGAATTTCTCTGGCTTAAAATCTGACTGAATTGATTTGGTTTTCAGTACTACTTTTATGTGTTAGATTGAAATAGATGCTTTAAAAACAAGCCTAATATTTAATATTAGTGAGTATATTTTGGGGGGGGGGATACCTGACTTCCCTGGGACATCGAGGAGATCAACTATTTCTCCTTCTATTTTCCCACCCATTCATTTTCTAAGTGTAGTCAGGTTTCATCAGCTTCTGTGTAGCTTCTCTAGGCAGTCTCTGGAGAGAATCAGTTTGCCTCGATCTTGGTGATACTGGAAAGGTCCCCCCCCAGAACAGGGGGTGAGTGGTCGGAGTGCCACTGAAGCGGACCATGGGGCCACTGAATGGGCAGAGCCCCGTTTCTTTCTCTGCAGTGGAGGACCTTTCCACATGCTAATTTTACATGGAGAATTTTGCTTTTTCTTTTTTTATTATTTCCTATTTGTCTCTTCCAGATGTTTTCAGGGCAGTTTTTTTGTGTTGTAAACTAATTCCATTCATGTTTTAAAAATTTATGAAAGCGCTAATAAAAATGTCAAAGTGGTAAAAATGTTAGCTTTTCCTCTGCTTTGATTAAATTTTGCAAACTGTTTTTGAATATTAAAAAGCAATAATTTTTTTTATTCTCTCTCCATGCTTTCCCTCTTCTCTCTGGTGTGTGCAGGCTCTTCCCTGCCCTCTCCCCTGTCTGGTGCGTTCCTCCCTTCCCAGGAGCGATGTATGAGGCGTGCTGCACAGCCAGCCTTCTGCAGGCCTGTTTGCACACCAGGACCTTGGTGCTGTGCATCTCTATTAAATAACGGAGACAAATTAATCTTAGAGACACCAAACAAATTGTCACTCTTCCTCCTTCTCTTCCATTATGTTTCAGTGGACTGGGAAGGGCTGGCTAAGCGATTGGGCTGGGGATTGGAGGTGGGGGATGGGGGAGGCTGTACAGCCTGAAAAAAAGGTGGAAGGCACTAGCTCCTATTACTCTTATTCAGTTTTCTCCTCTTTGGGATCCCCTTTGGCTTTATTTATTATGTATCTTTAAAAAACACTAAGGAAGAAATTCACCAGCTCTATTTAAACTGCATATGAGGAAATATGTGCATTGGTCTGAGGGCTAGTTGTGTGTATGGTTTTAGGTCAAGATCTACTCAGGACAGAGACCTGGGCAAGGAGAAGGAAGGCCTTCTTTGGGGGGGGGGGCAAGTAAGCAGGCCTCTGCTGGAGAACCTGTTGGTGAAACCAGAGCAGATTGTACTGCTATCTTCCTTCTCTTTCCTAGAGACGGGGATGGGGTTATATCTTGTCCCTGGTACCTGTGAAGGTGGTAACAGTGGGAGAGTTGGGATTGCAATCGTGCTCGCACCATCTCACTCAATCTTGGGTTTGGCCGGGCAGGGGCTAATGAGCCCAAAATACTCATTCTTTCTTGACTTGGAGTTGTTGTTTGAAGTGGTTGGTTAAAATAACTTATTTTTCCTTTTCTGTGTCTTTGGCACTCTAGGAAATCATTGAGTTCCCCATCCTGAAGCTAAATGGCCGGACCATGGAGATCGAGTCTACCTTTCACATGTATGTCCAGCCTGTAGTCCATCCACAGCTTACCCCTTTCTGTACAGAGGTAAGGGCCCTGGAGCTGGGTACCAAGGGCTTTGGGGATCACTGGTGCTCTACACAGGCCATTTAGGGAGAGCTTTAGTTTCACCAGTGGTCAAGGCACATTGGACCTAGCAGTGGCTTTTTATAAAGCCTGCCCTCCACTTGGGCCCCTGGAAACCTGGGAGAGCAGTGGCACAATCTGTGCCAGTTTCTCTAACATTTTCCCTTCCTATCTTCCCTGGCCATCCTGGTTCCTCTTGCACCTGGAGTCCAGGAGCAAGATGGTGCTTCTGGGACTCAGGCTCTTTCCAGTTCCATTTCCCTCTGGGGCCTTGGGCAAGAGGTAAAGATTCAGACACCTGGAAGGAAAGATTAACAATTGAGCCTTCTTAGCTTTCTGGAATTGTTACTGTGTCCTTCTGTAAAATGGCCCCACATGAAGCATAGGTAGAGTTTGTAGGAAGCACATTGTTAACCAAGGAAAGAGAAGGGCAGTCTCAGTGGGACATGAGGACTGGCCAAGGCTGAAATGTCCTTATCGTAGGCTAACTGTACTTAGCCATCTTGTCAGCAGGTTAGTGTTGTTGACCCCTTTTACAGATTGTGATACTGGGGTTAATTGAGATTTGATGCTTGCTGGAGACTCAGAAGAGCCATTGGCAGAGGGGAGGAAGCCCTGAGAGTGCTGACTCCCAAGACTATGTGGTCAAGAATGCTTGGGAGCTGATGGATGAGAAAACATGCAAATTTCTGGACTCTTTTCAGAGTTTAAGACTGAGGTACATTAGCGACTTTGTGCCTTCATGTAGAGACCTACCTTCTATATATGAAGGAAATATGTGGAAAGAAGTTCTTGAGTAATCCCAACCTCCTTGGTGTGGAAGAGGTTGGAATGAGTTTACCTGATCCTGGTGGGAGAGCTCAGTGTGTGTTGAGGCAGAAGTAATCCAGATATAAGGCTATCTGGAGGCTATATCGAGTGTTGCTCCTGGTCTTGATGCCAGCGTTTGCTACCTGAACTAGGTGGGTCTTTTTTTTTTGCAGGCATCCATTTGTTAAGGTACCTATCTGCTGAGGCAGCTGGTCTTTTAAGCCTCTGTTATTTTAACTAATGATGTTGAGGTTCTGGTTCCCTCCCTTGTCTATTGGTTTTTTTCCTCCCCTTCCTCCCTTGGAATTACCTATACCACCAGGGGGCACTAATCTGTCTTTTCTGCCCTTTTTGAAAAATCACCATTTTATTTTATTTTATTTTATTTTATTTATTTTTTGAGACAAAGTCTTACTTTGTTGCCCCTGGTAGAGTGCCATGGCATTACAGCTCATAGCAACCTCAAACTCTAGGGCTCAAGTGATTCTCTTGCTTCAGCCTCAGTAGTTTAGTAGGATGCCTGGCTAGTTTACTAGAGATGGGGGTCTCGTTCTTGCTCAGGCTGAACTCATGAGCTCAAGTGACTCACCCACCTTGGCCTCCCAGAGTGCTGGGATCACAGGTGTGAGCCATCGTGCCTGGAGAAAAATCACCATTTTAATGATGATGAAAATCTTCTTCCTTATGGAAAAGGAAGGAAAAACTTCCTTCTTTTAAACCAGCCAGTTACCCGAGTCCTCCAGTGGCCTGAAAGTGTAGTATCCTCTTGTCCTTTTCTTCTCTTTTCTGTATGTGGCCTGCCCCTCTGTGAGGCTCGGCTACCTGGCATTAGATAGGTAGGCCCAAAGTTTAGAAAAGTTGCTGCCTATTTAGGAATGGAACGGAGTGCTGCAGGAGCTGAACCCAGGGTGTGAGTATATTGGGAAAAGAGGGAGTTTTCTCAGAGCAGGACTGCTGCTAATTCTTTTTGAGAGCAGTAGGAGTGGTGGTTGGGATCCTTGTTACAAAGCTTATTATGCATTGAAAATGTGGTTATGCCTTAGGGACTGGGCTCTCATTTTGTGTCAGGCTTCTCAAAACTCTCTGGGATCTGTTTTTTGTGTCCCTCCTCTTTTGTCCAGCCTCAGTCTCCTTGCTTCATCTCTCACCCAATTCCTTTTATACAGTGTATCTTTTTGCATGATGATTCCTCTGCTTTTCCCACTCTCCACCCTTAACTTGGGCTATCCTCTAAGACTCTACTCAGGGTCACCTTCCCTGGAAAGTCTTCCCTGATCCCCAGGCTAGCTTGTGCTTACTTACCCCATCTTAGCACTGGTCAGATAAATTACACTGTAATTATTTATCTGTCCCCTCACTGGACTGTGAGTTCCTTGAGAGCAGATCCTAGAGCGATCCATCTCTGTACCGTCATTAGGGTCTGATACCAAATAAACACTTGACATGTATTTCTTAAATGAATGAGTATTGTCAAGGAGTGATTTTCTGTCTCCTCCGAAAACAACTGTAGTGCTGATTTGCTCTTTTGAATAAGTAAAGTCTTGTTTTGAAAACCTCAGATCATCTAAATATTGCTGTGTCTCCATACCATTTGGAATTGTATTTCAGAGAGAAGTGTGGACACAGAATGGGGGCTGTTGTTCTTAGACCTCATCCATCTTGGCGGTAGCTGCCTTTAGAGGTAGGGATGGAGGTCATTCCAACCAGAGACTCTTTCATTAGTAAGTGCAAGGAACAACCCTATCTTAGTCTGTTAGTGTTGTTATGAATGAATACCTCATGGCACAGATACCTGTATTTGTTGAGCGCCTTGTTTCTACTCTTGTGCAAGGGGAAGTGGGGGTGCATGCAAAGATCTCATGATGAGAGAGACAACAAGAGAATGAGGGGAAAGATTTTTCTAAAAAGCAGTTCTCTTGAGAACTAATAGAGTGAAAGGAAAGGCAGTAATCTATTCATGAGGGATCTATGCCCATTACCTAGACACCTCACATTACAGCCCACCTCCAACACTGGAAATCAAATTTCTTTCTTTTTATAATTTTTTGAGACAGAATCTTACTTTGTTGTCCTGGGTGAGAGTGTTGTGGTGTTATAGCTCACAGCAACCTCAAACTCCTGGGCTCAAGTGATCCTCCTGCCTTAGCCTCCCAAGTAACTGGGACTAGAGGTGCCTGCCACAATGCCCAGCTAATTTTTCTATTTTTAGTAGAGACAGGGGTTTCCCTCATGCTTAGGCTAGACTCCTGAGCTCAAGGGATCCTCCCATCTCAGCCTCCCAGAGTGCTAGGATTACAGGCATGAGCCATGAAGCCTGGCTGGAAATGAAATTCCAGTATGAGATTTGGACGGGTCAGACCAAGTCTGAACTATAGCAAACCTCAAACGTCCAGATGATACCTATGTAGCAACCCTGTCAGTATTTCCTCTCTGTGCACAAAAGGAAATACTCTCTTGTGTACACATGCACATATAATTGTACACACATGAACACATGCTTGTGTGGGGAGAGGGCAGGCTTGGTGCTGGACCATAGGAGAGTCCATAGCCCACATGCAGACACTTATTGCTCTAAGGAACATGTTATTAGCCTTCTTTAGGTCCTTTCTTAGTTCCAAATGATAGTCTGCCTGGAGACCTTGTTCTAACATAAATGATGAGATATGTTTCTTTCCTCCCCAGTCCTTTCCCTGTGACCTCTAGAATCTGCTCCAACTCATCAGCTGTCTTGAGCAGCTGGTCTGCTGCACAGTCCTGACCATGTGCAGTTTTCTTTTTGTTGTTGTTGTCATGAAAAAACTAGAAAAATACTCATTTTGCTAAATGCCAGTAAAGGGTTTTGTCTTGCACCTGTACTACTTGTAGAGAGTGAGATTTATTGGTCTCTTTGTCTGAGGAGAAAGAGTGGGTCTGATTATCAGATTGCACACGAGAGACAAGTGCTTATGTAATCAACAAACTGTCTTGGTGTCAGAATACGATTGTGTTGGAGATAAACTCTGAAAGGAGAAAGCACTGGATGCTGACATGCTATTGGCACTGAGTTTCCTGGGTTGCTGCCTGTAGATGCTAGTGTTTATAATGAAGCCAGCTCGTTTCTGGACAAAGCCCTTGTGTGGGTAGGGGATCTCAGTAGCCAGCGATGTTATTGGTGAGGGTCAAAAGCCCCTTGCCTTGTGGTTTCTGAGTCTGGAGAAGTGGGAGTTAATCTGTAATCCCTCAGTGAAAGGAGCCACAGAGCACACATTAATTCTTCCTCTCACCTCTCCTACTTTAAGTGGTTAAGGTCTCTGTGCTCTGTTAGCCTATGAGCCCTGGTTCTTAGCTTAATAATGCTTGGCTTTGCTGTAGTACTTTTCTTTTCTTTTCTTTCTTTTTTTTTTTTGAGACAGAGCCTCAAGCTGTCACCCTGGATAGAGTGCCATGGCATTACAGCTCACAGCAACCTCCAATTCCTGGGCTCAAGCGAGTCTCTTGCCTCCGCCTCCCAAGTAGCTGGGACCACAGGCGCCCGCCAAAACGCCCGGCCATTTTTTGGTTGCAGCCATCATTGTTGTTTGGCGGGCCTAGGCTGGATGGATTAGAACCCACCAGCTCAGGTGTATATGGCTGGCGCCTTACCCCGTTGTGCCATGGGCGCTGAGCTGGGGGTGGGGGGGCAGAGTGAATACTTTGCATGTAATTTCTTATTTTATAATAGTGAAATTGCTTTTTTTTTTGTCTTGTGATTTTTTTTTATGAGGCGAAATTTTTGTATGAGTAGTAGTATTATACCTACCTTGAGTGTCTTGCTTGTACTGTATCACATCATACCTTTGTTTAATTCTTAATAAACTGTTCACTTGTTTAAAAAAATGAGGTGAAATATGCAGTTAGGATGAAATAAACTCACGAGCGTAGATAATAGTAAAATGTAGTAAAATAGTTAGGAAGAGATGAGTTTTTAGTATTTAATACCTTTTTTTTTTTTTTGAGACAGAGCCTCAAGCTGTCACCCTGGATAGAGAGCTGTGGCATCACAGCTCACAGCAACCTCCAATTCCTGGGCTCAAGCATGTCTCCTGCCTCTGCCTCCCAAGCAGCTGGGACCACAGGTGCCCACCACAACGCCCGGCCATTTTTTGACTGCAGCCACCATTGTTGTTTGGCGGTCCCGGGCTGGATTCGAACCCGCCAGCTCAGGTGTACATGGTTGACGCCTTAGCCCGTTGAGCCACAGGCGCCAAGCCAATACTTTTATTTTTAATATAACTTAATTGAAAGTTTAGATAGCTTAATTTTTTTTTTTTTTTTGAGACAGAGTCTTAAGGTGTCACCCTGGGGAGAGTGTTGTGGCATCACAGCTCACAGCAACCTCCAACTCTTGAACTTAAGCAATTCTCTTGCCTCAGCTTCCCAAGTAGCTGGGACTACAGGCACCCGCCACAATGCCCAGCTATTTTTTTTGGTTGTAGTTGTCATTGTTGTTTGGCAAGCCCAGGCTGGATTCAAACCCACCAGCTCTGGCATATGCATCTGGCACTCTAGCCACTGAGCTACAGGCGCTGAGCCAATAAGTTAATTTTTAATAGTGGCCTATTCTAACACCAGCTTGCAAAATTAATGAATATTTAACAAGCTCTCCAAAGTTAGTATGGACTGGCATACCACTGCTGAAATAATTTAAAGATTCACTGAAAGTGACCCTTTTTTTTTTTTTTTAAGAGATAAGTTCTCACTCTGTCTCCAGGCCAGAGTACAGTGGCATGATTGTAGCTTAAGGCAATCTCAGACACCTCCCAAAGTGCTGGGACTTACAGGTGTGAGCCACTGCACCTGGCCCTTTACAGATTTAAACAGTTTATTAAGATTATGTTATATCAGTGGTTCTCAACTGATAGGTCAGGACCCTCAGGAACTGTATTAAAGGGTGACAGTATTAGGAAGATTGAGAAGCACTGTATTATATTGTTTCTTGGCCTTTTGGCTAAGATCATGCATAGTATTAAGGTTCCATTATAAACTGAACGCTGTGCTAAGGAAATTTGCATATATTATCTCATTTAATTCTCTTAACTATGAGATAGATATAATCATTGCCATTTTTTTAAATAAATGATTAAAAACTGAGGTTTAGGGTGGCTCCCGTGGCTCAGTGGGCAGGGTGCTGGCCCCATATACTGAGGATGGCGGGTTCAAACCCAGCCCCAGCCAAACTGCAACAACAACGACAAAAAAAAAATAGCCGGGTGTTGTGGCAGGTGCCTGTAGTTCCAGCTACTTGGAAGGCTGAGGCAAGAAAATTGCTTAAGCCCAAGAGTTGGAAGTTGCTGTGAGCTGTGATGCAACGGCACTCTACCGAGGGCCACAAAGTGAAACTCTGTCTTTTCTTGTTTATTTTTTTTTTAGTGAAAGGACAGTTTATTGAAAGCTAAAGAAATAGATAAGGGAAAGAAAGGGGAACAGAACCTCCAGCAACGGAGGAGGGCACAAGTGGACAGCCAACTCTGTCTTATTTAAAAAAACAAACAAAAAAAACCCCTGAGATTTAGTTAATCTGTTCAAATTCAGATACCTACTGTGTGGCAAAACTAAGATTTGAGCCCAGGTTAGTGTTATTTTTACTCACTGCCTTCTGAAGTTTACAGTATAATACTGGGTCAAGAAAAGAGGTCCTAACAATTGATGCCTGCCTTCTCCTGGTAATTTAACCCTTTCCCACTCCAGCTCCACTGTGAACCCACAAATCCTATGACTCATTAGGCAAAAGCAGTGTCAGTCAATGGTATTTATTCAGGGCATTACCATGGTTACCAAACATAAAGTCCAGTTCTTCAGCCTGAATGTTCCAGAAGAGGTCAGGGAAGAGCTGAGATGGCCTTCTTCAACTTATATCTGTTGGGATATCAGGATGCTTTTCGGAACAAGAAAAGGGACACAACTGAAGAAACAAGTAAGAGGAATATTGAATAGACTGTTATAAGGGCCTTTTTTTTTTTTTTTTTTTTTTGAGAAAGTGCCGCAAGCTGTCCCCCTGGGTAGGGTGTCGTGGCATTACAGCTCACAGCAACCTCCAATTCCTGGGCTCAAGCGAGTCTCCTGCCTCTGCCTCCCAAGTAGCTGGGACTCCAGGCACCCGCCACAACGCCTGGCTATTTTTGTTTGGGTTGCATCCGTCATTGTTAGTTGGCGGGCCCAGGCTGGATTTGAACCTGCCAGCTCAGGTTTACATGGCTAGCGCCTTAGCCCGCTCAGCCACAGACGCCGAGCCAAGGGCCATTTCTTAGGCACTTCCTAGCCATTAGTTTTCCATCATATGTGAAGAAATTAAATGTAGGTAGGTGCTGAAGTAAAAGTTATATGGGGTAGGGAAAGAGGTGACTGGGAAAGAATAAAAGCACAAAGTTACGATTGTGAAGAACAATCTTATGTAGGCCTCCATAGGACGCTATCTGTATTGTTTGTCGGTGCAGTGCCTCACACCTGTAATCCTAGCACTCTGAGAGGCTGAAGCAGGAGGATCCCTTCAGCTCAGGAGTTCGAGACCAGACTGAGCAAGAGCAAGACAGTCTCTACTAAAAAAAAATAGAAAAAAACAAAAAAAAAGAAAAAGTAGCCAGGCATTATGGCAGGCACCTATAGTCCCAGCTACTCAGGAGGCTGAGGCAGGAAGATCTCTTAAAGCCAAGAGTTGGAGGTTGCAGTGAGCTATGATGACACCACTGCACTCTAGCTTAAGGCAACAGAATGAGACTGTCTTAAAAATAATAATAATATGGCTTGGTGTGTAGCATAGTGGTTACAGCGCCAGCCACATACACTGAGACTGGTGGGTTCAAACCCAGCTTGAGCCAGCTAAACAATGACAACTGCAACAAAAAATAGCTGGCATCATGGAGGGTGCCTGTAGTCCCAGCTACTTGGGAAGCTGAGGCAAGAGAATAGCTTGAGCTCAGGAGTTTGAGGTTGCTCTGAGCTGTGACATCACGGCACTCTATCAAGGGTGACATAGTGATAATCTGTCTCAAAAATAATAATAGGGCGGTGCCTGTGGTTCAGTGGGTAGGACACCACCCCCATATACCAAGGGTGGTGGGTTCTAACCCAGCCCCAGCCAAACTGCAACAACAACAAAAAATAGCCGGGCGTTGTGGGGAGTGCCTGTAGTCCCAGCTACTTGGGAGGTTGAGTCCCAGCTACTCTTTTTTTTTTTTTTTTTTTGAGACAGAGCCTCAAGCTGTCACCCTGGATAGAGTGCTGTGGCCTCACAGCTCACAGCAACCTCCAATTCCTGGCCTGAAGCGAGTCTCCTGCCTCTGCCTCCCAAGTAGCTGGGACTACAGGCACCTGCCACAATGCCCGGCCATTATTTGGTTGCAGCCATCATTGTTGTTTGGCAGGCCTGGGCTGGATTCGAACTCGCCAGCTCAGGTGTACGTGGCTGGCGCCTTAGCCAGTTGAGCCACAGGCACCGAGCTGAGTCCCAGCTACTCTTAAGCAAGAGAATCGCTTAAGTCCAGGAGTTGGAGGTTGCTGTGAGCAGTGTGACACCACGGCACTCTACCAATAGTGATAGAGTGAGACTTTGTCTTTACAAAAAAAAAACAAAGAAGAAGAAGAAGTTCCATTTTACTCCCAAACTTCTAAGTAAGATTTGTACAAAGGGCCCCCAGAGGACCCTAGAAACCTCTTAATACCCCTATGCCAACTGTCTCTTGCCCCACCGCAGCTGGGTCCCAGCATTATGCCATGAGGCTATTCTTGTAAGGAGCTCTTCTCTGCCCTCTCTCAGAAAAACATACCCTTCAAAAAACCTACAAATTTCCTTTGTCCTAGGCCAAGAGAAAGTCTCTCCCACCTGTTCCACTCCTACCGGCACTTACTAGATGGGACTCCCTCACAGTGAAGAAACTGAGCAACCAGCCTGGGGTTTTCCTACTCAGTCAGCTACTTAAACTCTGGTGAACAGGACTTGGTGCCAATCCTAAGAGACTTAGGTCTCAAATCTTTGCAGGCTAGGCGGAGAGGAAGACTTCACTTGCTAAAGAGGATTTCCACTTGCTAATTTCGAAGTAAATCCTTATAGTCTAGAGCTCTATGGGAAGATACATAGGGAACCATCGTGATGTCATCTGCTTATCCAATTCTTATTCTGGTGGCAGAGCATCAGAGGCAAGAGGCTTGGCCAAACTGGTGACCGAGAATATTAAGTTAGAGGGAAAGCTGGACATCAGATTTGCCACTCCTACTCCCTACTACCTTCCCCTCACCCCTAATTTTATATGCTCCAGTTACTCTGTCAAGATATGAACAGAGGATTTTGCTTAATAACTTCTAGTTAATCCTTGGTTTTGTTGGCTCTGGTACTTAATAATAAACAACTATTTACTATGCATTTTGTGCCAGGCACTATACTAAACATTCTGTGTTCTTAATTTCCTTTAATATACTAACATTCCTGTGAGATAGGTATTACTATTCCCTTTTAACCGAAAAAAAAAAAAAATTGGCTCGGCGCCTGTGGCTCAATGGGCTAAGGCGCCAGCCACGTACACCTGAGCTTGCGGGTTCGAATCCAGCTGGGCCCGCCAAACAACAGTGATGGCTGCAACCAAAACATGGCCGGGCGTTGTGGCGGGCGCCTGTAATCCCAGCTATGTGGGACGGAGGCGGAGGCAAGAGACTCACTTGAGCCCACGAATTGGAGGTTGCTGTGAGCTGTGATGCCACAGAACTCTATCCAGGGTGACAACTTCAAGCTCTGTCTCAAAAAAAAAAAAAAATTGAGGCTCAAAGACCTAATTTAATTACTCAAAGTCACAGCAATAGTGCCATAAATTGATTCCAAATTGTCTAACATCGCTGCATAGAGCTACTTGGGAGGTGGAGGCAAGAGACTCGCTTGAGCCCAGGAATTGGAGGTTGCTGTGAGCTGTGATGTCACAGCACTCTATACAGGGTGACAGCTTGAGGCTCTGTCTCAAAAAAAAAAAAAAATTGAGGCTCAAAGACCTAATTTAATTACTCCGAGTCACAACAATAGTGCCATAATTTGATTCCAAATTGTCTAACATCGCTGCCTATGCTCTTAAACATCTTGTGATTTATGGGGACAGATGATACCTGTCTCTTCCTGGGAGTAGGCTACTGTACAAAGGATTGATGTCAGCCTTTCTAGGGAAATCATACTAACCTGCAAAACCTGAATTCAAATGTCAGGTGGACTTTCATATAGAATTCACTGTTCCCCAAGTGATTCTCAAGATTACCAGGAGCCCACCACTGGAGCTAGTGGCCAAAATAGTTAACTTGAGAGTTGCCATATAGAGTCTAAACCTTGTACCCTGTTGCCATATCCCCTGGGCAACTTCATAAGAGAGTTATAATAGGCTCGGCGCCTGCGGCTCAGCGAGCTAAGGCGCCAGCCACGTACACCTGAGCTGGCGGGTTCGAATCCAGCCCCTGGGCCCACCAAACAACAATGATGGCTGCAACCAAAAAATGGCCAGGCGTTGTGGCGGGCGCCTGTAGTCCCAGCTACTTGGGAGATGGAGGCAAGAGACTCGTTTGAGCTCAGGAATTGGAGGTTGCTGTGAGCTGTGATGCCATAGCACTCTACCCAGGGCGACAGCTTGAGGCTCTGC
>CAUYON010165246.1:0-17099 GCA_963573935.1 Arctocebus calabarensis
CAAACAACAATGACGGCTGCAACCAAAAAAATGGCCGTCCGTGGTGGCAGGCGCCTGTAATCCCAGCTACTTGGGAGGCGGAGGCAAGAGACTCGCTTGAGCCCAGGAATTGGAGGTTCCTGTGAGCTGTGATGCCACAGCACTCTATCCAGGGTGACAGCTTGAGGCTCTGTCTCAAAAAAAAAAAAAAAAAAGAAATACCAATTGCACAGGCTCCACCCCAAACCTAATGAATTGGGAGTTCTGAGCCCCTGAGAGGTTTTGTGCAATTCATAGACTAACGTTTGGGAGCCCTGGCCCCACACACAGGGTCAGCCAGTCTGGATAAGGCTAGGACTCATAGAACTCCGGGGCCCAGGCTGGAAATGAAAGTGGAGGCCCATCTAGGCTCTGGGTAGCGTCTGCACCTCCGGCCAACCTGAGTGAGACCTGAACTTGGAGAACACCAAGGTTCTCTGCAAGTTCTCCCAGGCTTTGGGACAGGCTCCACACCTGCACCTCCTCTCTGCATGGAGATGCCCTGGTTTCACCTCTCCTCAGCCCAGGAGGCCACAGGGCTCTCAGGAGTCGGCGCTCTCCCCTTCCCCCGCGGCTGCTGACGCAGCCTGGCCCTGGCATGCAGCCAGCCTGCTGGGCTTGTGAAGTAGGGCAGATGCAGAGAGTCTGCCAGCCTGGGAGAGGAGGCAGCTCGGAGCCAGGCCAAGGAAAGGCCTTGCCAGGGTCAAGAGGGAAAGCAGGGTGGGAACTGGCTGGTCAGCACCGGCTTTCTCTTCCCCAAGCTCAAGGCTGTCCGCACGGCCCAAATCTCAATACCCAGTGTCAGGAAATGTTGTATGTTCAGCTGACATGATTCCTGGCTGGGTTTCAGCTTCTGAACACAGTTCCCTACCAACACCCACCAGGCACCAGTGGCCCAAATCAAGAATTCTGCCCACAGGGCCAGAATTTGGGGTGGGGGGTGGTGGGAAGGCTGCGGAGAGGCTGCCAAATGTAGGCACCTGAGACAAAGGACGGAGAGTAAGTCTGGTCTCCGACTCCCTCTTCCTTCTAGGCTTGCTTGGAGTGTCTGTGCTGACCAGGTAAGTGACTTGACACATGCTCTTCATTCCATCTGAGTCTCCCAGCCAGAGAGCAGGGCGTCAGAAATGCAGGGGGCAGGATCCTTCCCTCTGCTGTCCATCCATTCACCCTCCATCCCTGCGGGGCTCCTCTTCCCACCCCACTCCAACAAGGCGGCTAGGCCTTTGTTCCCTCCCCTTGAGGACATCTGGCTGAAAGCAGAAGTTGCCTGAATGCCTGAATGCAACCCCGCCTTCCTGTTTTCTAAACTCAGTGAGGGCCACCCAGAGAAGGCTCCAAGGGGGGAGTCAGGAGGTGACTCCGGGGAAGGGCATCTTCTAGAAGGGAAAGCAGAAGGAGCTTGGGAGTGTGAGTCACAGGATGCACCAGGAGCCTCCAAGGGCTTTAAATTTGCCATGGTCCCCATACCAAGTGTGGCCTGGAGCTTCAGAGCAACAGATGAGCAGTGGCGGGAACCTATGCAGGACTCAGGAGTGGGGGAAAGGTGACCCTGGAGTGGGAGAACAGGGAGTCCTGGTGGTGACGAGCTGACACTTCCTTCCAGTCTGGCAGGATGAGGACCAAACTCATTTCTGAGAAATAAGCCAGAATGATGTTCCTAGCTCTGTGGAGTCAGTTCCCCAAAGCCATCTTGCTCCAAAGGCCTGGTGACAAAGACCACAGGCAGGCCCAGAGAGGAACCTCAGTTCCACAGCTCCCTGGCTCTGTGGCCTGGGGCCTTCAGTGAGTTAAGCTGTCAGTCTCAATTTCCTCCCTACAGAGTACAGCTAGGGAGAGGCCCTGCCTCACCCGGGGCTTGTTGCACATTCAAAAAGACTTCCTGGGCGGCGCCTGTGGCTCATTCAAAAAGACTTCCTGGGGGGCGCCTGTGGCTCAGTGAGTAGGGTGCCAGCCCCATATACGGAGGGTGGCGGGTTCGAACCCAGCCCCGGCCAAACTGCAACAAAAAAAATAAAAAGAAGACTGTGCTTCCAAAAGCCTAGCACAGTGCCTGGTGGCAGCAAGCACCCAACAAAAGGTAACCATCATCAGCTGGGGCTTTCTACACACTCTGCTAACCCGCACCTAATAAAGGGCACCTGAAACACAGAGTCCCCCCAAAACACTCTGTAACCCACACGCACACCCCAACACTCTCAACTACTCCTCCCCACCTCCCACTGGATGTCAGGGCCAGAAGGATCTCACGGGTTGTGTGATCCACCTTTCTCATTTCACACACACAGAAACAGCTCCAGAGAGGGAAGGAATGGCCCCACAGCAGAGGCAGAGCCAGGACCAGAACCCAGGCGGCCAAGCCCGTCCCTCCTACACACTGACAGTACTTCCCACTGTTCTTTCCTCGCTAGACGTCCCCAAGGGGAGGGAACAAAGGCCTAACCAACCCTGTCCTATCCTACCTTCTCCTTTCGTGTGGTTTCTCCTCCCCAGTGGAGCCTTCCTGGGTTGCTGCTCAGCCCCTGAAGTCTCCTCCTCCTCTTCTACAGCCCCTGAGCCTACAGGGGTCGCTAAGGTCCTGTTTCACCCAGACCCCTGAGGGATCTGACCAGGTCCTCCTCGGTCTGCTCGCTAGCTGGGTGCTGCTGGGGCTGTGGTACGTAGTGCTTTGGGAGCCACTTGGAAGGCCGCCCTCCCTCCCTGGCTCTATGCACATATCTTGCCCTCCAGCTTCAGTGTCTGCCTGGCAGCTAGAGTGTCTTGGTCAAGGTCCCACAGCCTGGGGACTCAGCCTGCTCTTCACCCTGCTTCTTACTGTCTCTCTGAGGACAGTCCTGGAGCTCAGACTGTGGCTTAGAAGACTTCTAGCACCCAAGCCGGAGGTGGGACGGTGTTTCTCCGGATCTCTGATTTTTCTCTTCACGGGTGCACCCTTCCACTAAGGACTTGGAAACATGGAAAATACAGTTAACTGAGACCCATTTCCTACCAGAAATGAAAAGCAAATGCCAAACATCCACAGTTGGCCTCATTCTGCTAGCAGACAAGCCACACGCAGACGACTGCCTGGCAGGACCTGGGAGCCCTCTTATCACACAGCTTTATTCTGGGATCCTTCTCAGGAGTGCTACTTCTTCAGCTGGCTGTTACAAGAACCAGTTGGCTATTTGGCTGAAGTGCACTCACTGGCTTTTCTGTCCCTTTCTTAGGAAGGCCCTGAAGGCTGATTCTGTATGTGACTTCCACCTGCCCTGCCCCAGCACAGTGCCTGGCGCACAAGGAGACACTGAATGAATCAACTTGCTTCCACTCACAAGTGTGTCAAGCAGCCATGTGAAGTGAATGCCCATTTTGGTCAAAGCAGATGGCGCAGCCTTCGAGGAAACGTCCACACCAGGTTTCTCCAAATTCCCAGCCAGTGTCACCCAACGCCAGAAAAGTATGAGCACGAACATAGGTATAGAAAGGAACCAGTTCACCTCAACAGGAGAGTTGTTTGGGGAGATTTGGGGTTATTTTTTACTTATAGGGACTTTTTTTTGATAATTCACATTTGGTTCTAAAGTTGATGTGGATTTTGCACTTAATACATCTGGGTTGGAGTGCAGTGGCATAGAGAACTCCAGGAACCAGCGCTGGCCTATGATTACACAGAAACATTTCCAGGCCTCATTGTTTTCCATTAGCAGTCACAGTTCATTTTTCTTCTCCCTTAGAACTAGGGTTCCTGATATTTGTTGGAGCAGGGAGCCCTTTGAGAACTTGAGTTTGGGCTTCACTTCCCGGGAAACATAAAAAAGGGCATAAACTCAGCATTTTACACATATCTGCAGGGAGTTCAGAGACTGCCTAATCCTAACCCTAAAAACTCAGCCTCAGGCTGTCTTCCTGGGTCCCACGCCTCCCCCCCAACCAAACCTCTGTGATACAGAGAAATTGTTGCCCAAAAGGCTGAGACTATTTCTCATGGAAAAGGGGGAGGAACTGGCAACACAGCCATCTGGGGTAGGCGTTGGAAGGAGCTACAAGAAAAAATGGGCTGTATTCTCTTCGTGTCGTCTGCACTAGTGGGGATTTTGAGTCAAACCACTTACTGGTCAGGAGGCTTAGACCCAGATGACTGCATCTCTGCCTCCCTAGGAAGTCATCACATAAAGATCAGACATTTGTCCAGAATAGGCAGCCCCAATGGCCAGGGCCTACCAGGCCTCCTTCTTCACCCCTCTCTCCATAAACATTTCTCCTTTTTCTTTCTTCCCTGCTTCGTCCTCTCCCCTTTCCTGACAGTGCTCCCCACTCTTCTCTCCCCGCTCTGCCTTGCTCTAGCAAAAGTCATTACCAGGTTCCAAATATAACGCACACTCAGAGCTTCTTAATCCTTGAGTTAGATGCTGTCAAGCCTGGGGGCATGGAACTCATGGAAAATCTGTTACTGCTAAGAACAGATTTGATATCACTGAATCCATGGTGAGGTGTCTGGCCTCACCACTTCCTCCAACAAGGCTTTCTCCTTACCTTGTAGGATGGGGTCTCTGTGCCTGGGGTCTCAGCCTGCACAACAATGTAGGCATGTAAGAAATTGGAAGCAATCATATCTGGGACAAATGGTGTATTTTCTTCTTGAAAAATGATGGCCACAATGTCATTCCCAATGTGTCTCTTTCTCTGGAGCTAAAAAAAAAAAAAAGGTGTTTATTTGTTATAAGCCAGTTAGGTCTGTTCAGGAAATTCCTCCTTATTGTACCTTTATACACAAACCCTGGAACTCAGAAAGTGAACTCTCCAGGGAGCTGCTTCTTTCAATCTTTAGAAGCCACCAGGGAGAGAAATCCTGGGGGAGATGCTCAAATTGTTAGGTAGAAGCTAGTCTACAGCGTGCACAGCCCTGACTCAGAACTCAGAACATTTAAAAGGGGAGGCCAGGCTTGCCCTGGTAGAGCCTATAATTGATCTGGAGAAACCCAAACACAGGTAAAGCCACCTGGGAACACTGATAAAGCCACCAGCCAGCAAGTAGTAAATCGGTTGCTGCACAAGGATACCTGACAGCTCTGTGAGAACAAAGACGAGGATGAAATCAGAGGCATCCAGAGCAACCCCAGAGGGCTTCCTGGAAGAGGTGACAGGGGAGGGGTCTTGATGGAAATGGAAATGAAAGGGATGAGATGGGTGGATCATTCTATCAGAGGGGAGAAGAGCTGTGCTGGGAGAGACACTGGTCACCTGGCTTGGTGGAGACGAGGTGAAGAGCATGGTTGCACTCAGTATCCCAAGCAGTATGGTGCTTTTGTGTGTGATCCCAGTCAACAAGCACCCTCTATGCTCACATGCATGACTTCAAATGTTAAACCTCTCCTGTAACCACATCCAGGCGAGGTGCCTGCCAATGCACTTATTTCTTCACTAAGCACCTATGGCATGCAGGTCCTATGCTCAGCCCTTTCAGTAAAAGAGATTCTCACTTACTGAGCACGTGCTAGGCATCTTACACAAATTACTTTTCCTCACTCCACACACATCATCCCATTTCTCAGGAGGAAAAAAACTAAGATATGTATTCAGTCCCTGCCAAGAGCCAGCCTCCTAAGTATACTTCCCAATCAAAGTATGGGACATGGCAATGGCTCAGCCCCAGACTGGGGAGGCAGGTTGGAGAGTTCTGGAGGGAGCTGAGGGCCTGATGGTGAAACACCCAGACCAAAGCCACTTGAATACAAACGGAATGTTGCTCTCATTTGTTTCTGGAAATTCAGTGGTTATTTTAGAACCAAATCATAATCTCGTTTGCCAACTTCCCTTTTTCCTAAGAAGCCAGGGACTATGTTTACAATTTTACATCCGTCCTCCCCTCCCCAGCTCCCTGCTCAGAAACAAATAGGTCAGAGTTTGGGCAAAGGCCCACCTGTCTTATTTTCCTAGACTCTGAAAAGGGATACAGTGTGGGTTGGAGCGAATGGTGGTGTTATTCCACGGCTGGTTTCAGCAAGGCCAGCCCTCCCCCAGGACGCGTGCTGTCTGTTAGAGCAGCAGATTTGAGACAGAGCAAGGAAACGCTGGAATCAGAGGCCTCAGCCAGGTTTCCTGGCTGTGGTAAAGGCCGAATCCCTGCAGGTGTCGTGAAAGATGAGGCTGTGAGGCTAGAAATGCTGAGAATGGAGGGTAGGAGATTCTCACACAATAACCAGCTTTACATTGCAAGGGGAGCAAAGAGACAAAATGACCAGTGGACTGGACAGTAAACAGCTGTCACATGGAAAGCTAGCAACCAGGCAGGCATCATATGAGCCCTACATTAGGAAACCTGTATAATCCTCACACCCACAATCTGACATAGTTGGTATTATCCCCACTTTACAGGTGAGAAAAATGAGGCCCAAGGTTAAGCAGCTTGCTCAGTTACATGTCTATAAGGGGAAAGCTGACTTCAGGGCCGTCTGCAGACCCCACCATGCACTCTACCACCACTCTACCTGACCAAGGCACCCAGCTCTGCTCCCTGCATTGCCCTTAATCAACTGGGAATCCTCAAGAAAGTCTTTTAACCACCCTGGGCTACAATTTCCCCGCTGGTCCAAGGTGGGGAATAGCCCCATCCCTGCCCTGCCTCCAGCACAGCAGCTGAGGCACCACCTGGAGAGCAAATACAAGACAGCAGCTTTGACAGGCCGTGAGCTGAACACCTGGCCGGCCTTCTGAACAGTGAAAATGGGGAGGGGGCCGCAGTCCCTGGGCAGGTCAGAGCAGAGGCCGGCCTTCACCTCACACGCCCCGGGCTCCCAAAGTCCTCCCAAACCAGGTTACCTGCTGGGCGTCTCCCTCGGTAAATGGCAGCTTTGTGGAGACGTGAAACATGATCTCCCTGTCCCGGAATGTCGTGTACACTGATTCCACCCCTGTCTGTCCATGGGTCACATCCAGGCCTCCTCGGAAACTGTCAGCAAAACAAGGAAGGAGTAGGGGAGAGAGAGAGAGTGAGGGCAAGTGGGCAACTTGGTGCCGCCTTCCCCGAGGGCACGCAGTGGGGATGTTTGAGAAGATGGGGGTGGGGGCTGAAAGCAGAGCAGACTGTAATGTGGGAGAAGCAGGGAGATTTGCTCTTGGAGCAGACTAGCTCTGCATTCTACCCATAAATCCATTGTTTAAAAGAAAAAGGCAGAACCTCCATTTCAGGCCTTGGCTGTGTCCCCTCCACACTGGACAGTCATGTAGGAAGGGAGGCCATCCCCCCACAATCCCAGACAAATGCCCATCCCAGGTGCCAGTGGCCCCCAAGGCTGGACACAAGCCTTTGCTCTCTGCAAGGCCATGGCTGAGTCCCATGCCCAGAGCCAAAGCAACCAGCCCTGGTGCTGGATGACGACAAGCCCACAGGACCACGTGGTATCAACAGGAGAAGTGACAAGAACTTGACTGCTACCCAGCTAGTCCTTGAGATGGAGGCCCAACCACCATAGCACCCACTGGATGTGTCCAGGAAGGTCCTTTTATGGCTACCTCCTCCCAGGCAGGAAAGAATAGTACTAAGGAACTGGGTGGGCTTCCACGAGCTGTCCCTCCTTAAGGGACACAGCGAGGATCATGTTCTTAGCAGGGGGAAGAGAACGCAGATGCAGCTTCCTTAAAAAAATGAAATAAGACGGACCCTGGACATCAGCCCCCAGCCAGAAAATGCGCTCAGCCTGGTATGGTGAAAAGGGCACCAGACAGGGAGATGGGGACTCCAGGTCTAGACCTGCTTCTATGCCTAATCATCATGCGACATTGGGCATATCACTCAATCTCTCTAGGCCTGTTTCCTTTCTCCATACAATAAAGGGACAGGATTACACAATCTGTGAGGTTCTTCTGGATTTAATACACTGTACTTCTTCTATTCCAAGACCCACATTTTTCCATATCGTAACATCACTAAATTCAGCCTGGGTCTTACGATGATGGTATCAAAGTCAATAAAAGATGATAAAATAATAATAGTGACAACTACGAGTGCTTGGCGCTAGCTTAAGAACTTCACATGCATTATCTGTGTTAATCCCCCAACAACCTTACAGGTTCAGGACTACCTTTACCTAGCTTTTTACAGGTGAGGAAACTAAGGCTTGCAGAGGTAAAATCATTTGTCCAAAAGTATAGAGCTGATAATCAGAGGGGCTGGGATTTTAAGACAAGGATGACTGACTCCAGACAGCAGTGATGACCTTGAAGTGGGGAGAAGATGGAAGAAGACAGGAAAGAAAAAAGGAGAAGAAAGAAGGGGAAAGAAGCATGAAGAGGAAGAAAACAATTATTAAACACCTACTACATCCCCGGCACTAGAGCTTTCAACATGATGCTAGGAGCTCCTGGTAATTTGGCTGCTTGGTTGGGGAGTTCTGGGGCCCTCAGTCACTTGCCAGCCACTAAGCACAGAACAGGTTGGTTGGGTCTGAACTCATCCCAAATGATTTTTCCTTAGCAAAAAGAGCCAGTTTTCCAAGCAATAGCCTCTATATTCTACCTTACTGTTCACTTTAAAAACCACAGACTTATACGATTCCTGCCTAGAAAAATATGATATTTCCATTGACTCTTAATTATCCATTCTTCATGTATTATCCAAAGTGGGTCCTTTCCACCCCAAACAGGGCTCTCTTTCCCAAATCTGGCCAGTGAGTGATGGGGAAGGTGGATTCCCTTTCACTCTGAGTATGAGCCGAATGTAATTAAGAGAGCAAAGCTGAGGCAGAGCATTTCACTCTGCATCCTACGGCCAAACGCCAGAAAATCTGCCACGCTGGATTATTCCTTGCACCACTGATTCCTCAGAAATGCAGGTGAGTGGATGTTGATCAGATGCTGAAAACAACCCCACGATTCTCGTGTTTTTAATTTTCACGTGTTCTCCCTAAGGACTGAGCTCTCTGCCCCTGGGCCTTCCTCTCGGGCCTCATCGATGGCACTTGGCTAAAACCCACCCTTTGAAGTCCTGCAGTGTGATCGTGTCCCCCAACAGGTCTAAGAACTCCTTGAAAGCTGGACTCTCCTCATTGTTCCCAAACAGCTCCTCCTCTAGGGTCTGAAAGAGAAACAGGAACAGGGTCAGAGTTAGAAAAATGCTTCTTAATGCCAAGAGGAGGACTATTGTTATCCAGACTCCCAGTCCCTGTCTTTCTCCCTAGCTCTCAACACACTCGCCACAGCTCTGCACATCTGGAGGAAGGAACTAATAGAGCTCTCTTGACAGAGCTGGATCTTCAGGGCTGGTTAATGAGGCCGTTCAATTTGAGGAAAAGCTGCTGTACCAAAGGCAGAGCTGAGGCAAAGGGTTCTTAGATTTGATTACCAAAAACATGATTCACAAATAAAACACTGATCACTGGATTTCCAAAAGAGGGCAAGTCTCAAGAACGTACACAGAACTCCAAAGTAACCAAAACCGCAATGAGATGCAACTTCACAACCACTAGAATAGCTATCAAGAAAAGGAAAAATAATAACAAGTGCTGGTGAGGATATGGGGAAATCAGAACCTTCTCATACTGCTGGTGGGAGTATAAAATGATGCAGCCACTTTGGAACACAAGCTTGTGGTTCCTCAAAAGGCTAAACATAGAGTTACCATACAACCCAGAAATTCTACTCCTAAGTATGCACCCAAGCGAAATAAAAACATTATGTCCATACAGGAACTCGTCCATGAATATTAACAACAGCACTATTCATAACAGCCCCAACGTAGAAAGAACCCAAATGTCCATTAACTAATGAATGGATAAACAAAATGTGGTCTGTCCATACAATGGAATTTTATTTGGCCATAAATGAGAAATAAAATACTGACACATGCAATGTATAACATGGACGAACCTTGAAAACATTATGCTAAGTGAAAGAAGGCAGACACAAAAGGCTACATATTACAGGATTCCATTTATAAAAGGTCCAGAATAGGCAAATCCATAGAGACAGAAAGTATATTAGTGGTTGACAGGGACTAAAGGGAATGGGCATTTGGGAGTGACTATTAGTGAGTAATGGGGTTTCTTTTGGGGATGATGAAGATGTTTTGGAGAGTTAGTTGGGGATGTTTCACAATTCTGTGGTTATACCACAAACCACGGAATTGAGATAGAAATCACATGCTATTGTGAATTATATGGTGTGAGAATTATGCCCCAATAAGCCTGTTATCAAATTTTTTTTAACTCAACAGTAAAAAAAAATCCACTTAGAAGATGATCAAAAGATATGAAGAGATATTTCACCTAAGAGCATATACACGTGGCAAATAAGCACAGGAGAAGACATCCAACATCCTTAGCCATTTGAGAGATGTAAATTAAAACCTTACGGCAATATCACTGCACATTTATCAGAACAGCTGAAATGAAAAGTAGTAACAACATGAAATGCTGGTGAGGATGTGGAGAGACTGGTTCATTCGTGGGAACAACCACTTTAGAAAAGAGTTTGGCAGTTTGTTTATTTTGTTTGTTTGTTTGTTTGTAGTTTTTGGCCGGGGCTGGGTTTGAACCCACCACCTCTGGCATATGGGGCCAGCGCCCTACTCCTTTGAGCCACAGGTGCCCTCTGTAGAGTGCGGTGGAGTCACAGCTCACAGGAACCTCCAGCTCTTGGGTTGAGGCGATTCTCTTGCCTCAACCCCCCAAGTAGCTGGGACTACAGGCGCTCGCCACAATGCCCGGCTATTTTTTGTTGCAGTTTTGGCTGGGCTGGGTTCGAACCTGCCACCCTCCATATATGAGGCTGTTGCCCTACTCACTGAGCCACAGGGACTGCCTGAACTTGGCAGCTTCTTACAAAACTAAACATGCATAAACTCTAAAAAAAAAAAAACAGAAAACTAAACTTCCATCATAAACAAGGGCAAGACTATGTTTCTATAAAAAAATAGAAAAATTAGCTGGGTGTTGGGGTGCACACCTGTAGTCCCAACTACTCAGGAGGCTGAGGCAGGAGGATCGCTTGAGCCCAGGAGACTGAGGTTGCTGTGAGCTATGACGCCACCACTGTATTCTAGCCTGGGCAACAGAGCAAGACTCTGTCTCAAAAATAAATAAATAATACACACACACACACACACAATATATATATACATATATATTGTATTATATATTATATATACATAAATATTTATTTTACATATACATGTATTTTTCTATATATATAAACAAATAATTACCATACAACTCAGCAACTATACTCCTAAGCATATATCCCAAAGAAGTGAAAACTTACACAAAAATCTGTATAAGTTATTCATAACAACTTTATTCATATAGCCAAAAACTGGAAATAAGCTAGATATCCTTTAATGGGTGACTGTTTAAACTGCAGCATAATGAAACCATGAAATACTACTCAGCAAAAAAAAAAAAAAGGAATGAACTATTGATTTACTCAAGAGCTTGGATAAATCTTGCTGAGTAGGAAAAAAGCCAATCTCAAAAGGTTATATATATGATTCTATTTCTATAACATTTTTGAAATAACAAAAGTTTTAGAAATTGGAGAACAGATCGGTGGTTGCCGGGGGTTAGGAAGTAAAGGGAGGAAGGGGGTGGGGGGAAGAGTGGAAGGAGACACATTTATCAGAACAGGATGGTTACAAAAGGACAAATGCGAGGGGCCCCTGCAGTGATGACATGCTTCTGTATTTTGGCTGTGTAACCTATGCATGTGATAAAATTATATACAGCATGATACACACACACACACAATACACATAAATGAGTACGTGGAAAACTGGGAGAAATCTGAATAAGGCCCGTGGATTATGGCAATATCACTATCCGGGTCGTGATACTGTGCTATAGTTTTTATAAGACACTACTTTTGGTGAAAACTGGGTAAAGGGTACATGAGATCTCTCCGTGTATTTTTTACTATTGTATGTGAATCTAAAGATATCTAAAAATAAAAACTTTAATAATTTTTTAAAAGCAAAGCTGCAAACAGTAGCAAGCTCTGTAAGCAGCAATAAGCTTAAAACACAGACTGTCCTAACTGAAGGGCAGGGTCTGCAAACAGCCAGAGGCCCCGCAGACACTCATAGACCTCAGTGAATGGCTGCAGATGATACAAAGATGCTCCAGCCTGCCTGCTCACACCAAGGAGGAAGTTTCCAATAGCTTATTCCCCAACAGCCTCCTAACGTATGCTTTATTACAAAAAAGGGCAGACCTCAGGGCTCGGCGCCTGTGGCTCAACGGGCTAAGGCGCCAGCCATGTACACCTGAGCTGGCAGGTTCGAATCCAGCCCGGCCTAACAAACAACAATGACGGCTTCAACCAAAAAATGCCCAGGCATTGTGGCGGGCGCCTGTAGTCCCACCTACTTGGGAGGCAGAGGCAAGAGACTCGCTTGAGCCCAGGAATTGGAGGTTGCTGTAAGCTGTGATGCCCACGGCATTCTATCCAGGTGAGGCTCTGTCTCAAAAAAAAAAAGAAAGAAAAAAGAAAAAAAGGGCACACCTCAGGCTCCAGGATCTAGCAGATTTCAATAACTTCATTCTTTACAGGATTTCTTTTTACAATTATTTTCATTTCCAGTGATACTAGTTTTCCAGTTCAAAGTAGCGATATAAAATCTCCATTTTAATACAAATGCATTTCAGTTATTGAAAAATTTTTAAAAATTCTTAAGTAATTAATAGTATGAGACTGATAGAAATGCTAACAGTGGCACACAGTGGAACAAACAATATGATATAGATCCTGGACATGGTTTGTGAATGTCTAAAGTTTAGGAAATAGGCTCAGCGCCCATAGCTCAGTGGGTAGGGCGCTGGCCACATACATCGAAGCTGGCGGGTTCAAACCCTGCCCAGGCCTACTAAACAATGACTACTGCAACCAAAAAATAGCCGGGCGTTGTGGTAGGTACCTGTAGTCCCAGCTACTCAGGAGGCTGAGGCAAGAGAATCACTTAAACCCAGGAGTTTGAGGCTGCCGTGAGCTATGATGCCACAGTGCTCTACTGAAGGTGACATAGTGAGACTCTGTCTCAAAAAATAATCACAATAATAAAGTTTAAGAAATACTGCTCTCTAGCAAGACCCATGTGCCATCTTACCTGCTGCCTATTTATATAAATAAATAGTTTTATTGGAATCCCAGACAGGCCAACACATTTATTTACTACCTAACACTGCTTTTACTCTACAAGCGCAGAGTTGAGGAACTGTGACAGAGACCCAAATGCCAATGAAGTCTAAAATATTTACTATCTGACCCTTTACGAAAAAGTTCTTCAATTCCTGATTCACAGCATACCATGAAGGCGATGAAACTGTAGCCAAGAGTCCTATTTGCCCCAGGTCACAAGGCCAGAGGATGGGACAGGAACTGCTTCCAGATAACCTACATTTTCTACTAGGAACACAATCGTGTGTGTGTGTGTGTGTGTGTGTGTGTGTACATGCACACGTTCTGGGCCATGTACCTCTCTTCCACGATTCACACCCAGGTATTAGCATTGCCACTATTTTTACACCAGCCTTGAGCTTGACCATGGGCTCAGGGGGTCTTAGTCATCACCGCATCCCCCAGAGTGCTCAGCATAGGGCAAGACAAACAGGAGAGTTAGATGAGGTTTATTTGTATCCAAACACCAGCACAGGACTTGTCTGCAACAAATGTTCATATTAAATGTCCCCCAGCTGTGGGTCTGCAAAACAACAATCTGCTTGGCTTTTTAAAAAAAAGAATTTTATCTTCCTGGCTTTTCCCCCAATATCAGCATCAGGGATATAAACACACAGACTCCTTCTCAGAGGTAGGTAGTTAATGTTCAGTAATTACAACTTTGCTGGAACACTGGATTGTAATCACTTTGTAAGATCTGCTTTGGTACGTTTCATAAGCAAAGAACTTTAATTAGAGGGGCTATATTAGCAGAGCTGTACAAAATAAAAATGTAATGTGTGAAAATAATTAGAGCAGCTACCTGAATAATCTCCCTTTAATTATAAGATGGTCTTGCAGATCCTAAACTCTTCACCTAATTAGAGTATTTTTAAGCAAACACATGTCTCTTATGGTCTAATATCTTCAGACAAGGAAATCAGGCATCACCTAGGCAAGAAAGATACCATCAAGCAAAAAAAAAAAAAAAACCCACAGATTAATATCAGAAGGTATTACTGACCTGCCATTAGCAGGGCCAAAATTTTTATTCATTCACTAATTTACATAACAATTGAGAGTATGTATATAAAGTGATGTGCTAGGTCCTTCGATGACACACAGATGAAATGGGTGTGGAAACTTCTCTCAAAGAACCTAAGTGAAAAAACTTCTGTGTGTTCAGCCAATCATTCTGCTTGAGACGTTAACAAATGTTCATATTAGGAAAGAGATGAGCAAATGGAAAGTTCACAGCCACATAAGTATGGGAAATTCTAAGTTAACAAAGTTATACAGAGTTTGCCTTGGGCGTTCTTAGAGCCTTTAAAATATTCCCACATAATTGACTACCCCTCCCCAAGTCATGTGCTCACAGAATACCATCACTAGACTAGTGCTTCATGGAAAATCCTTTAAGGAACACCATTCAGGCCAGCTAATTTCAAAGCAACCTGTGTGTGCTACAAGAGACAGAGAAGCGTGAACAGAGGTGTGCTGGGGAATGCTTTAGGAACTGGCCCTCCTGAGCAGGAAAAGAGAAACCCTGGTTTGCCAATTGCCATGGTGTAAATACTTCTATCACCTTCTACAGCTGATTCTAAGTTACCAACTTGATGTCACTGAACACAAAGTTGGGAAAAGATGCACACACAGTTGGCTCCATTGTACTACATACTGCAATGTTAGGGAAGAAAATCTAATCCCCAGGGAGAAGAATGGCAGGCAAGGAGGTAGCAGTTTGGTCTAATCCATGCCCCCTCTACCTAGCCTGAGTTTCCTTGTAACAGACAACCCACAGACAGAATAGAAGTTGAGGTAGCCAGGAAGAATGAAAATTTACTGTATGAAAAAATACACCACATTTAGTCCAGGCACAGTGGCTGAAAAACATAATCCTAGCACTCTGGGAGGCTGAGGCAGGAGGACCACTTGAGCTCAGGAGTTAGAGACCAGCCTGAGCAAAAGCAAGGCTCTACTAAAAATAAAAAAACTAGCCAAGTCTTGTGGTAGGTGCCTGTAGTCCCATCTACTAGGGAGGCTGAAGCAGAAGGATTACTTGAGCCCAGGAGTTTGAGATTGCAATGAGCTATAATGATGCCATGGAATTCTAGCTAGGACAACAGAATGAGACTTTGTCTCAAAAAACATGTATACTGGAAGGGTACAGGTGAAACTTGCTAAATGCAGAATATAAAGGTCTAAACACAATAGCTAAGAAAATGCCATGAAGGCTATATTGACCAGTTTGATGAAAATATTTCAGATTATATACGAAACCAGCACATGGTACCCTATGATTGCATTAATGTACACAGCTATGACTTAAAAAAAAAAAAAAAAGAAAGAAAGAAAGAAAGAAAAAAAACCCTACATCATCCCTTAAAGGATTTACAGCCCTTTTTGTAAGGAGTAACCTTCCCTGAGAGTTCTACCACCTCCAGGCTAATTCATGCTTTAAATCTAATAGTTGTATTCAGCCTAATGGAAGACCTAGTTCAGGACTCCTGCATTAGGGGAAGGCGGGGAAAAAAGAGTTCTTGGTGAGAAACCACAGGATATTTTGACCAGTATGGATGTGTGCTGCTTACCTGTCTGGCTTTTTGATAAATGACCCCAAATTTGAACGTGTTGTTGACATCATGTTCATCGTAGGACACAATCATCTGGGAGGCCTGGAAAATATGGGAAGAAGAAAATCAAGATTGTTTGTTAATTTTCAGGCAAATGAGGAAACAAATGCAAGACCACCCCTTTAGGTTGAGAATGTACCTCCTGGTACGAAACATCCACACATATGGAGGAAGAGAAAGAGAGAAATAATAAGGATGCAACTCCAGAGGTCCTAGCCAGGCTGACACCTGGGCTTCCCCAGTGGTAACCAAACCTCTGTATCATCTACTCTGTTCTCATCCAGATGTGCCCACCAAGGCTTGGGCACATGAATCCAGAAGGACTCGGGGAACTGACGTTACCCCAGTGTTTTATCTGTGGTGTAGAAAGTGAGGAATCCCAAAACTGTTCAGCAAGGATGACACCAGTTCTAATTCACCTCTAATCACTACTAGTCACTACTCCTGCCCAGACTTCAATCCCTTATCTGGAAAATGAGAGGTCTCTAAAAAGACCACTCTAAGGAGGAACACACCCTAATACAATAGGCAAATAAGAAAAGAAAAATCCAACCATTTGTTCTATATAAGTTTCCATTATGCTCCATAGAGTTGATGTCTGGGGTCAGAAACACTAAACTCTGGGGCTAAGCATGGTAGCTTATGCCTGTAATCCTAGCACTTTGAGAGGCAAGGCAGGAGGACTGCTTGTGGCCAGGAGTTTGAGACTAGCCCTCACGAACAAGAGTGAGACTCATCTCTACAAAAGTAGAAAAATCAGTCAGGCATGGTGCCTGTGGTTCCAGCTACTGGGGAGGCTGAGGCAGAAAGACTGATTGAGCCCAAGAGTTTGAGCAGTGGTTCTCAACCTGTGGGTCATGACCCCTTTTTAACAATAAAAATACATTGCGGCATGAAGAAGGTCGAGAACCACTGAGTTTGAGGTTTCGGGGAGCTAGGCTAACATTGCTGTACTCCAGCCAAAGTGACAAAGTAAGACCCTGTCAAAAAATTAAAAAAAAAAAAGATGGAAGGAAGGGAGGAAGGGACTCAAAAGAAACATTAAACTCTGGTTTTGGCTCGGCACCTGTGGCTCAACAGGCTAAGGCGCCAGCCACGTACACCTAAGCTCGCGGTTCAAATCCAGCCTGAACCCGCCAAACAACAATGGTGGCTGCAACCAAAAAATGACCGGGCATTGTGGCGGGCGCCTGTAGTCCCAGCTACTTGGGAGGCAGAGGAAGGAGACTCGCTTGAGCCCAGGAATTGGAGGTTGCTGTGAGCTGTGATGCCACAGCACTCTACCCAGGGTGACAGCTTGAGGCTCTGTCTCAAAAAAAAAAA
>CAUYON010165248.1:0-11891 GCA_963573935.1 Arctocebus calabarensis
CCACACTCCTGCCCAGGTTCTCCCAAGGCAGTTCAACCAAGTGCCAAGTCCAAAAGAAACCCAAACGGCTTACAGGCAAGGCCCTTCCAGCCTGCAGTCCCACTGCTGCCCCACCCACAGCCGCGGACAGGATCAGACCAAACGAACAGATGCAACCACTTGCCCAATCTCTGCCGCTTTAGCCTTCCTCAGGGTGTCCAGAAGCCTCACACTGTCTCCCTGTGTCCCCAAAAGGAAGTTTCTGGGCAGATCCTGCCTGGCAGAGATGCCTGAAGTCCTCTCTCCCCAGTCTCACCGTGCCCAGCCGCAAGGAAGCTGCTACTCGTCCACCATCTTGCTCTGCCCCCTGCTATTTTTATTGTTAATGAACAACATTTATGTTGGGGTGTTATAGAGTATTTGGTTAAAAAGGTAATAGCAACAATAATTGCATTATTTTATTATAAACTTAATAATATGATAATGATTGCTAATATTTATTGAGAACTTACTAAACTGTGCAGGCACTGTTTTATGTGTTTTATATATATTATTCTATTTGTAAAATATACATTTATACATTACATGTAAATTTATTATACTATTATTATTTCCGTTTTATAGATGATAAAATGAGGCACAGATAGGATAACTAATTTTTAGAAGATCAAACAGCTCATAAAATGGTCAGAGAACTCATAGGTTGGCAATTACAATATTGGGGAACAACTTAAACATAAAAATACAGATGGTTAGTTGAAAAAACTTTAACAATGAATATTGTACAATGAATATTATATGGGTAGTGGAAAGCCATTTTGATTTCCTCCTTTAGAATTCTTTTCTGTAGTGCAGCCTTTAAAGTCTCAATCTGGGACTCATTTCTTTGTCTTTAATATGCCCACTTCATCATCGAGTATATATGCTGTCCAATTACCTTTAATCTGAACTCAGCATAACCCCATGGAGGGAGACAGAGCTGGGCCTGAATCCCAGCTATGCTATTGTTAGCTGTAGAATAGCTGTGTCTTTGATGTTAGTTTGCTCCCTTATAAATGGGAACGGTACCTACCTAATGGAGTTACATATTATGAGCACTAAATGTGTCGAGGGAAAAGGCTCAAAACACAGTAAGTGGTCCTTTGACAAGTTTCATTTGTTCCTTTTGTTCCTTTTCCTCTTAGCCAAACATTTCCTTTTAGTTCAAATTGCTTCCCTGATGGGGACTCTTTCTACATTAAGAGAAGTTGTCACGATTTTCTTTTGCTTAAATGATGTTAAACTGTACATTATCATCTTTCATAGATAAATAGCAGTGATTATCTTTCTGTTTTAAGCATGGAATGAATTAATACTCTAAAAATATAAGATATGAACTACAAAGAGTGTATTATAATAATAAACTGGTTTGATATGAAGTTACATTTCAGACTGAGGGTGAAAATTTATCTTCAAATTGGATTCTTAAGTACAGCGTGAAGACAAGCTGTGGGAACATGATATATGAAATAAAAATTTTCCAAACCCCTTACATATCTAGAAATTGTATTTGTCCAGATGTTATGAGTGATATAATGATCTTTTATGTAGCAATTAGAGTAGGAATTTCACTCGATTGAACAGATGCTATTGTGAAAAGAATTTATCTCAACAAAACACTGACTCATATAGAATGATACAAACCACCTTTTTTTTTTTTTTTTTGTAGGTGGTAGATAAAATTGCAAATATGGTCAGATTACCTAAGTTCTTGTTAGGGGTTTGGAAGTGATCCACAGGAGACTTTTTCTGCTTCAATTGACTTTTTTGCGCTCTGGCATCTTAAAGATAAAATATTAAAAATAGCCACAGAATATAGACTAGGAAGAGGTTTTAGATATTACCTAGTGCAACCACCTTGTTTTATAGAGGAAGAAACTGAGGCCTAAAGATTTAAAGAGGCTTGCCAAGGTTCCCAATAATGATAGCAGCATGTCAGAGATCAAACTTAGGTCTTTTGAATTCTTAGCATTTTTACCATTTTGCCAAAAAACTCCTTGTGAGCACTAACATTATGTCAACCAAACACTGGTTTTAGAAATGAGACTACTGGGAAATTGGAAAAATACAAGTAATAAGACTTGAAACTAAAACTTCTTTACTTCTTATCTCTGATAGTTTTTTCTACTCATTATTTTTTTTAAAAAATTCAAAACCTTTAAGATCACAAAAATTCAGTGTCTTCTCAAATATTCATGTGAAATGAATGCTTCAGGAGTATGCACCCTATCGGTACCCTGTGGGCTTATTTTCCCCTGGGGATCATGAAGCCCAGTTTGAGAAGATGCCTCAAAAATTGCTTATGGCCAAACTAGTTGCAACTGTACATATTCATCAAGGGGAATTTGATCTGAAGAAAATTAATTTAACTGTCTACGCATTTTCTGAATGAAAAAAAATCTCACCATTTAACTGTTGATTAAGTTTTATTTTGCAAACCATCTGAAATATAGTACCAGAAGCCTGAATAGAACAAAAAAGCAGAGACAAGGAGAAGCTGACTGTCTTCAAGATGGGACATGGGTCTTCTCCTGCCTTGGGGCTCGGACTCAAACTTACACTACTGACCTTCTGGTTCTCAGGCCTTAGGAATAATATAGGAACTTATACTTCCAGCTCTCCTAGGTCTCTAGCTTGATGACTGTAAATCTTGGAACTTCTCAACCTCTATAATCACATGAGCCAGTTCCTTATAATAAATGTCTTTACATTACATTCTGTTTCTCTGGAGAACTCTGACTAATATAGGTTTTGGTACTTCGGTGGTTCAATAGAATGTTTAGTATAAGTTTTCTGATTTGGCTGTAGGGTTTCTGAAATTGGCTTTCTCACCTGATTTGATTTAAAAATGTTAAATGACTTTATTTCTAGTAATAAAGAGAAGGTACAAGTTACACAATGAAGTGGCCTAATGCCTACAGCCCCAACTTCTGCTACACTGCCTGCTTTCTTATGTCCGGCACCTATGACCTAACAGCAAATTCTCTATGATGAGTTGACAGAAGGAGGGCCTGATTTCATGTATTAAATAGTTGTGCATGATATGCAGGAACCATCTGAAAGTGAGTAGTGAAAACACTTCAGCCCTTTCCCAGGATACCCATGAAGGACAATGATAAAGGGAAATTCTCCAGGAGGCTGACTTTAAGCACTGCACCTGGTTGTAAACTTTGTTTGGAAGGAGAAATAGCCAGACACGTGATTATGTACTGATTCATGGGCTGTGGCCAATGGTTTGGCTAGGTAATTAAAGAGTTGGAAGAAACATGAGTAAAAAATTGGTAACAAGGAAATTTGGAGATGAGGTATGTGAATAGATTTGTCTGAATGGGTAGTGGGCAAAAATATGAAGATCTTTGTTGCCCTATGTGAATGTTCACCAAAAGGTGACCTCATCAAAGGAGGATTTTAATAATTGAGTGGATAGGATGACAATTTTTGTGGATACTAGTCATCCTCTTTCCTCATGCCACACCTGTTCTCGCCTCATGAGCTCATAAACAAAGTGGCCATGGTGGCCGGCATATGAACTTCCACTCATCAAGGCTGACCTGAATAAAGCCGCTCATCAGTGCTTAGTGTTCCAGAGCTAAGACAAGCACTGAGTCCCTGACCCGGCACCATTCCCCAGGGTGACCAGACAGCTGACTGGTGGCAGGTTGATTACACAAAACCACTTCCATCATGAAAAAGGCAGCATTTTGTTCTTACTGGAATACAGATTACCATCCAGGGACTTACAGAATGCCTTTCCACCATCATGGTGTATACACAGCATTGCTTCTGATCAAGGAAGTCACTTAATGGCAAAAGAAGGGCATAGGGCTCATGCTTATAAAATTCACTGGCTTTCCAACGCTCCTTATCATTCCAAAGTTGCTTGATAGAATGGTGGAATGACCTTGTTAGAGTGAAGACTCAGTTACAGCACCAGTTAGTTAGCAATGCCTTGCCAAAGTGGGGCAAGGTTCTCCAGAAGGCTGTATATGCTTTGAATCAGTGTGCAATATAATGCTGTTTCTCCCATAGCCAGAATTCATGGGTCCAGGAACCAAGAAATAGAAACGGGAGTGGTGCTACTCATAATTACTCCTGGTCACCCCCTAAAAAAATTTCCCTTCCTGTTCCCATGACCTTATGCCCTGCTGGTCTAGAGGTCTTAGTTCCCATGGGAGGAATGCTCCCACCAGAAGATAGAACAATAATTCCATTGAAATAGAAGTTAAGACTATTGCTTGACCACTTTAGAGTCGTCTGCTTCTGAATCAAAAGACAAAGAAGGGAGTTACTGTGCTGGCTGGGATGATTAATCCCAAGAAGGGGAAATTGGACTGCTATCTATAGTGGAGGTAAAGAGGGAGAGATACAGGATATAGGAAATCCCTTAGGGCATCTTTTAGTATTGCCATGCCCTGTGATTAATGTCAATAGAAAACTACAATAGTGTGGTGGACTGTTGGACTACTAATGGTCCAGATCTTCAGAAATGAAGGTTTGGATCACTCTACCAGGTAAAAACCAGAATCATTTGAGGTGCTTGCTGAAGACAAAAGGGATAAAGAATGGAGTTGTGGATTAAAGCAATTATAAATACTGTCTATGACCACATCACCAGATACAGAAATGAGGATTAGAATAAAATTGTCATGAGTGTTTCCACTGTGTTTTGTTAGTAGTTTTCTGTGTACGTTTGTGTGTGTGTGTATATATATGTAAGTTTGTTAAGCGAGAATGTGTTTTCTTCCCTCTCTAAATCCCTTATCATATAACATAAAATGTATTGACTTTATATCATACTATTAAATACTATTAAGTTGTCGCATACCAAGAAGATGATATTTATCATCATATTTAAGTGATGGAATATCAAGAAGAAGATATAAACATCATTCAAACACTTTATCTTTTTTTCTAGGGAAAAGGCTAGTGTGTTTTTGGTTGTATGCAGAATAGTTGCATCATGTTAGGAAGAATTATAATCTTGTTATTATCTTTATTTATGGTTTAAAAATGTCTATGGGTTAATAAGGATGAACCTGTGGTGGTTAATCTTATGTGTCAACTTGACTGAGCTACAGGTTACCCAGATGTTTGGTTAAACATTATTCTGAGTATGTCTGTAAATTTAAATTGGTAGGCTGACTAAATCAAATTGCCTGCCCCAACCTGAGTAAATCTCTTCCAATCCATTGAGAGGCCTGTACAGACAAAAAGGTAAAGTAATCGACTATTTGCTCTCTCTACCTGATTGTCTTCAGGCTCAGAGTTAAGTCTTTTACACAGGTTTAGACTCAGTCTGGAACTTATGCCTTTGGCTTTCCTAGTTCTCAGGTCTTAGGACTTGAACGTGGCTATATCACTGGCTCTTTTGGTTCTCCAGCTTGCCAACTTCAAATTTTGGGACATGAGACTTCTCAGCCTTCATAATTATGTAAACCAATTTCTTATAACCCATCTCTTTCTCTGTCTCCCTCACTCCCCCTTCTTCATATATATCCTGTTTTCTCTGTTTCTCTGGGGAAAACTGACTAATATAAATGGGTAGTAGGTTCTCCTCCCCCCAATATATTGTGCCTTAAAGCTTTTGTGTTGTTTGGGCCATACTAATTCTGTATAATTCATATTGGTGACAATTCATATTGAGACTATTATTATCTCACTTCGCATTTTATCATAAGCTTATCAGGCATGCATTGTTTCATTTTGTAGAAAAGTGGGCAGACCTGGGAGATTTAAATTACTTGCCCCAGGACATCGAGCTCATCATACTATCATGGGGTTTAGAAGCCAGGTCTCCAAATGCCATGCATATTATTTTTTCTACTGAACCACACTCTCTGTCCTACTGGCTGCCCATCTCCTGCAGAAAAAAAATGGATTTTGGTTCCCATCTCCCATTTACTTAATTAGTGTGGTCCATAAGTGCTTTAGTCTACTACTAAAATGTTAAATTTTCTCTCATTAAATTAAAGCATTTGAAACAAGTGAGGGGTAATTCGTAAAATATATGAATGTAGATTATGGATAAATAAGCTTAACTTTAAAATTATTTCAATTATACATATTGTAACCCAATTTCTGGCTAACAAATATTTTGTTGATAAAGTGGAAATCTTATTTAGCCTGTTTTAATGAAAACATAAGATTTAAGTGTAATTAGTGTTTTAACATACCTAAATATGGTTCACCTAGAAAGGTTAAATAGGTGAATATTTAGTAAGTTCTTTTTCTTTTTAGTAGACTCTTTCTTTAATAGATGCGAAGGGGAAGTTACGTCCTGTCTTGATCAAAGTGTGCCAGATTCAGGATTATTGACATTGGAATTATGGTTATTTACAGTATTACACTGATACATAAAACATTTTTGTTATTTATTTTGTTTCCTCTATTATATTTTAAAATTGATTTTAGTTGTAGAGAATATGTCAGTGAACCCTCCCAGCCCCAAGTATCTAACCCAGTGGTTCTCAACCTTCCTAATGCTGCAATGTATTTTCATTGTTAAAAAGGGGTTGCAACCCATAGATTGAGAAGCACTGAACCTGTTTTAGGCCAAGGTGGACACCAGATAATTCATTAATATATTAATTATTTATATATTATTATTATTATTTTAATTTTTAGAGACAGAATCTCACTCCATCACCCTTGGCAGTGTGCTGTGGCATCACAGTTCATGGCAACCTCCAGCTCTCCAACTCCCGGGCGTAGGCGATTCTCTTGCCTCAGCCTCCCGAGTAGCTGGGACCACAGGCGCCCGCCACAACGCCTAGCTATTTCTAGTTATAGTTTGGCCGGGGCTGGGTTTGAAGCCGCCACTCTTGGTTTATGGGGCTGGCGCCCTACCCACTGAGCCACAGGTGCTGCCCTAATATATTAATTATTAATAGAATTATATTATGCTCTGGAGAATATGAGGAGAATGGGGATATTAAGATGATATGAATCTTGGCCTAAAGTTACTTATAGTCTATTAGGAGATGACATATATAAAGAATTACAATGGGTACTATATAAACAACTATACACCCACAGGAAAGATAAAACACAAATATAGTCTAGCAAGAGGGAGGTGAGAGGAGAGAAAGGAAAGGGGAGATGGGAAGAGAGGGCAGGGAAGGAGGAAGGGCAATTGGTGGGATCTCACCCAGGTGAAGGTGTTCAGCATCCCACCCCCATAAAGGGCTCAACTACACTTTGAACTTTACCTTAGAATTGAAAATAATGTAACCTAAACAATGGTACCCTCATTAATTTGAAATAAAAAATGAAATATTTCTTCTAGATCCATTAAAAAAAAAAAGAATTACAGTGTAGAATGTTGACCATGTTCTACAGAAGAAATCCAGATAGAGTCCTATGAGAATTTTGAGAAAAAAATTATGACTTTTGCCTAGGGAGACTCAGGAGAACCTTCCTAGGGGACCCTTGCATTTGAGCTAGGCTCTTAAAGTCCAGGCTAGATTTGAGCAAAAAAAGATATTTCTGGATCATTTCTGAATTAGTTAAGTTAGTTAAATACCTAGTCCTTCCTATGATGTCTGGCATCTAGTAGGTATACGTTAAATGTATGCTGAATAATTTCATAAACCACAGAGTTAATTTTGCCACTGATAGACATTCTTATCTGAAAGATGTCAGAAAAGTAGTTGGAGAATTCGATCCAGGAGCTGGCTTGAGTAGTGCTGCTTCACTTACCAAGGGATTTAACTGCTGTTTCTTTTTATTCATTTTCTCATAAACATTGACTATTGTGTTTTGTCCCTAAAAAATGGTGTAGCTGCTTGGTGGCTTTTTCACCCACCCCTCACTAATCTGCTGTTCATGAGAGAGCTGGACTGATGGCTGATGAACAGATGATCCTCTGCAGGGCATGAGAGGAGGAATTGCCTGGAAGCTGGGAGGTTGCTGGTGCTTTGTCTTGGGAGGGGATTGATGGGTGCTTATTTCCAATCCAGTTATGAAGTTAGGGCGATGCTGGTGCTGCTCGTGAATGTTGTGTCTATGCAGATAAGCAGAGCATAGAATGTACTCCAGTTCTACTCCACATTCCCATGTCTTCACTGCAGCTGATTGAACGGAGTGCTGGGGCAGGGGACTTGTCCAGTGCAACTGTCTGTATAACAAATGAAGATTCCAACCTTCATGTGGGATCAAAATACATCGTGGCCACACTTGTGAGCAGAAGCAAGTTTTGCCATAGTTGAATATATGCATGTTTATTGATGGAAATGATGACAGTCTGACAAAGGGAAATAGTTCTCCCGGTTGTTCCCTGCTTGTCTGGAACGCTGGGTTTTTCTTGCCTTTCCTTCTCCCATCACCATACTTCAGCATATGGTAGGACATCTTTGTTTTTTCAGGTTCGGTTTCCATCATTGAGGGCTTCCCTGGAGTGGCTTTTCAATAGATCCTTTGATTTTCCAAATAAACATTCTTTATGCACTTTCATACCAGTTAATTATCTCCTGTGTATCAGTCTCAACCCAGAGGGCCAAGAACTGGAGACCATGTAGGTTTCCTTGTTTGGCTATAACAAATTGGATCATGTTGGTTGATGATAGGGAGGTCTGTATTTTCTGATTTGCTCAGGACAATTCCGTTTTTCATTTACTGTTCCAGTATAATAATTAATATAGCCCCCTTCACTCTCAAAAGAATCTTGATTTGGATAATATATAATATGGTCATCTAACCTCTTCCTAAGATATGATAGTAACTAACTGAACTGATAGAAACATTTTGTCTTATCTTTATCAATTATAGTGTCGTACTGAGGATAACATAAAGTTTAAAATCATAAGGCAACCAGTTTATTGATTTTAAATTTATGCCTATTTGAATAGAGACTATAAAATATAAATAAATATCTCAAATGGACAAATCAAGCCGCAGAACATTTTTCTCATGGTCCACACATTTATTGTGTATTACATTATCATAGACTTAAGAATTTCTGGGAAGCCAATTTTAAAGGATTTACTTTATGCTTTTCATTGACTATTCTGTGAGGCACTGCATCCCCTAGACACTTAATTTTGAGTGTCTGTAATTATATACCTTTAGTTATGTAAGCTCTTTTGGGAGTTAGTATTGCAAGTGCTGCCGTTATTGAATCACTCAAGTGAAGATGTTAACAATTCTAAAAATATCACTTTGTGGGTTTTTTTTTTTTTTGAGACAGTCTCTCTTTGTCACTCTGGGTAGAGTGCTATGGCATCAGAGCTCACAGCAACCTCAAACTCCTGGGTTAAAGCACTTCTCATAGCACAGCCTCTCAAGTAGCTGGGACTACAGGTGGATACTACGATGCCCAGTTAGTTCTTCTATTTTTAGTAGAGATGGGGGTCTCATTCTTTCTCAGGCTGGTCTTGAACTCTGAACTCAGGTGATCCACCCAGTTCGACCTCCCAGAGTGCTAGGATTACAGACATGAGCCACTGCACCCAGCCCAAACATTACATCTTGAGTATTTTTTTTTGAATGTTCCGATGCCTTTCATGTGCTGTATAGCAGAAAGTCACTAAGCCCTGGTGATTTTTCTCAGGGCTGCAGTTTGTGAATTAAGGCTTAAGTGCCTTGTATTACAGATGCTTCAGCTCCTTTTTATTCACTTTGCAAAGTCCTTTAAAATTGTAGCAAATTACTGCAGTAAAAGGGGGAAGAGTGGGATCTTCTGAGTACTTTCAAATGCAGCATAATCAATCATAGGAGGGTCTACAAAATGATATTGCATTTTCTCTGACACATTCCATGAATTTAAGAATATTATTCTCCTGCTTTTCTTAGTATTTCAGTGGATACTAAGATATTGGAAAAAGGAAAAAGATAATCCATGGTATGGACACCATGTTTTTTCTATTGTGCATGCCCAGTTTACCTTGATTTAGGGGCTATTTGGGGGCTATTTTTCGTGATGAGAAAAACAAATCTGCTTCTGTTTATTTTCTTCTTATATCCCTCTGGTTATTCCAGGAGGGTTAAAGAGGATTGTGTCTGTGTATGATGGTTAGATCAAGAAAGGTGGGAATTTACTATAATCTAGGGATGCTTTGTGCAGGCCTGAGAGTTCTTTATATGGAAAAGAGCCTCTGTGTAACAGACTATTTTAATCTTTGATATTTAACTTCACTGCCTTCGCTACTTTCCTATGTAAGTGATCGTGTATGCCCAAAAGATATAAGACAGTCTGACTCAAAAATCATAGATACAAATAATCATTTTACAGGAGTAAAAGGGACAGTGAGAAGATACAACCTTCTATCTTCCATTAGCACAACTCCCTACTATAATCTAGGTCAGATTTATAGACTTTACAGTGGATATTCCCTTCCAATATTAAACAACCTCACTCTCAGAGAATTCTTTCTTAGATCTAACCTAAGTTCTTCGTATTGGAATTTAAAGCTATTTGTTTTGGTCCTGTCCTCACTGTAGATAGAGAACAGCTGGTCACTGGAATAACTGATCACATATCTTAAGAATGTTATTAAATCATACATCAGACTTCCCTTTACCAGGAAGAATAATCCCAGTTTCTTTAATCTTTCCCTGTAGATATTACTTTCCAACTCTTTAATCATCTTTGTGGCTCTTCTCTACTCTAGTAGAGTTAAATTTGAACCCTCTAAATTGGGTACAGGTTTTTAAAAACTGTTCATTTTGGAATAAAGAGCAGCTCTCTGGTCCTAGAGAGCTTTTGGTTTAGTTACAGCTGCAACAGAGGCTCCTGTCATCTCACAAGCAGAGCTGGCTGATAGACCTTTTCTTTTCCAGTCCACAGAGCTGTCTTTTTTGTATGTGTTGATGGTGTTGAGAACTCATACAGTCAAAAAGAGAGGAAGGCTCAACTTTCAAATCATATTTTGTTTAGCTATTTTATTTTCCACCCTACATTAAAAAACTGTATTTAGCTTGTGAATATAACTATCAAGTGAAGGAGTAGTTTAGTTAGAATGGTTAATATCAAGAAATCAAAATTTTTAGAGATATTGAAATCTACTCAGAAAAAGCCTTTTTAAGAATTTGACAAAATGACTCCATGGCAATTTACCGAGGGCAAAGTGAGACTCTGTCTCTAAAAAACAAAACAAACGAATTTGACCAAAGATAAGTGAGGTATAGATGAAAGGGTACAATGTTGCAGTCATGTAGGATGAATAAGTCTAAAAATACAATGTACAGCATTAGGACTATAGTTAATTTTTTTATTATTAAGTCATACCTGTGAACATTAATGCAATCATGGGGTACAATGTGCTGGTTTTATATACAATTTGAAATATTTTCATCTAACTGGTTATCATAGCCTTCACGGTGTTTTCTTAGTTATTGTATTAAGACATTTATATTCCACATTTAGTAAATTTCACATGTACCCTTGTAAGATGCACCGCGTAGGTGTGGTCCCACCAATTACTCTCCCTCCACCCATCCTCAACCCTCCCTTCCCTTTCCCCTTTCTCCATATTCTTGGGCTTTGATTGGGTTATAGCTTTCATATGAAAGCTATAAATTAGCTTCATAGTAGGGCTGAGTACATTGGATACTTTTTCTTCCATTCTTGAGATACTTTGCTAAGAAGAATATGTTCCAGCTCTATCCATGTAAACATGAAAGAGGTAAAATCTCCATCTTTCTTTAAGGCTGCATAGTATTCCATGGCATACATGTACCACAATTTCTTAATCCATTCGTGGGTCGATGGGCACTTGGGCTTCTTCCATGACTTAGCAATTATGAATTGGGCTGCAATAATCATTCTGGTACAGATATCTTTGTTATAATGTGATTTTTGGTCTTCTGGGTATATACCTAGTAAAGGAATTATAGGATCCAATGGCAGGTCTATTTTTAGATCTCTAAGTATTCTC
>CAUYON010165249.1:0-19036 GCA_963573935.1 Arctocebus calabarensis
AAGCATCGTAGAAGTTGGAACTGCCCAATTGCCTTGGCAGAAAATGTATTCCATTTTGCTTTGAAGCTTGGCATCCTTATTGTTACCAAAAAAAAGGCCATTCTGTTGGAATTAAAAATTTTTTATTAAAAAAAAAAAAAAAAAAAAAAAAGACTCACAAATGGAGGATGAGAAAGTGACTGCAATGGATTGGAAGTAAGAATAGTATTAAACTTCTTAACAGGCACCTGAATGCTTGAAGCAAGTATAGATGTAAAGGACAATTAGTTTCAACCTAGAATTCTATACCCAACCAAGCTATCTCTCAAGTTTGAGAGAATAAAGACATTTTCAGACACACTAGGATTCATAGAATTTATCTCCCAGTTTATTTTTTTAGAAAACTACCAAAAAATAAAATAAAGGAAAAAGAGACTGAATGTAAGAGAATTGTGAAGAGATATTCCAGGATAACAGACACATTGTGCCCTAGTCCAGCAGAGCAACCATCTAACCTGGAATAGAAAGTTAGGGAAGGAGGTATCCAGGAAGATCATGGATATGAGACTATTTGAGCTTTGGGGAAAAAATAATAACAGTAACGACATACCTTGGAGTATTCAGGGAAAAATGGAATAAACATGCAGCAACTTAAGCAAACAAATAAAATAAGGCAATAATTGATTAAAAAAAAAAAAACCTGTACAGATGACTCAGCTGTAACCAATATTTACTTACATAGTCATAAGATAAACACTGACCATTGATTTAATCAAAAATTATAATGTATTTATTTTTAAAAGACGGAAATAAGGAAATCATTGTGCTAATGGTACACTAAAAGCCTAAACTTCACCACTATGCAAATTCATCCATGTGACAAAAAATAATCTGCACCCTCTAAATTTACTAAAATAAAATTTTTTAGAAAGAGTGAAAGTAGGTAAAAAATAATAATAATAATAAAAGAAGGAATTACATGTCCAAAATTGACAAATCGGAAATAGCAATATAATCATATTATGGTGAAGAAAGGATTTGAAAGCTGCATCCTAGGGGATAAATAGAGGGGTAAAAGCTGCAGCATTTTCCTGCCTAAGCAAGAACAAGACACCACATCTACAAATAATAGAAAAGTTAGTCAGGTGTAGTGGCATGAGCCTGTCCCAGAAGATCCTTAGGAGGCTAAGGCAGTAGGATCAAATAAGCTGAGGAGTTTGATGTTGCAGTAAGCTGTAATAACGACAGTACACTCTAGCCAGGGTGTCTCCAAAAACCAAAAAGGCAGCACTTTATTAAAAGGCTTTTACTACTCTTTGATTGAAAATTTAAAATGGGCAGGGCACAGTGGCTCACACCTGTAATCCCAGCACTTTGGGAGGCTGAGGTGGGTGGATTGCCTGAGCTCAGCCTAAGTAAGAGTAAGATCCCCCTTCTCTAAAACTAGCCTAGCATTGTGGTGGTCGCCTGTAGTCCCAGACTCAGGAGGCTGAGACAAGAGAATTGTTTGAGCCCAAGAGTTAGAGGTTGCTATGAGCTATGACACAACAGCACTCGACCAGGGATGACAAAGTGAGACACTGTCTCAAAAAAAAAAAAAAAGAAAGAAAAGAAAATTAAAAATGAATTCTAAGTCAAAAATTAACAAATGAATAAATATGTGAGTTCATAAGAAAATAAAACAGTGGCATGGAGTCTAAGACTCATAAAACTGTGATTTGATTTCTGATTCTACCAGCTGTATGCTGCCTACCGCTGTGCCTTTATTTCCCCACATAAAATGGGATCAATCAAACCACCTGTCAATGACCATTTCAGGGCTGAGATGAGGGTCCAGACAGAATAAGAAAGCATCTAGTAAATGGTAAAGCACTAAACAAACTTTGATATTTAATGTTCATCAAATATTCTTAAGAACAGAATTAATTTCATTCTCTTGTGAGGGATAGGATTATTGAAAAAGATTTGGGTCAAAACAAAAACAAACACACAAAAAAACAGGAAGAGCTATAAGAAAACCAGATAATTTTAAATACGGATCTAGACCAGTCTTTTTATTTTCCAAGGCTCAATAAAATTGTGTCTTGGCCACTGTCATGCAACAAATAAGTGGTAGCAGAGGTAAATACTAAACCAAAAAATAAAATGCATAAAGACTGAAACTTGAACCAAAAACTCAAACCAAATGAAAGTTCACTAGAAGAGTTTAAGGCATAAATTGAAAGTCTAGCTCAGAGTCTATAACATAGCCGCTTATCAATTACTATCAATTAACTACTGATTCCACTTTTGGTATAAGTATATAGAGGAAAGCCAGAAAGAAAAAAGACACGCTGTATAAAAAAGCAACTAGTGGAGCACAGTCAGCAGCACAATATTCCTCTTGAAAATGGAAATGTAAAAGTTTGACTTATTGACTCAGGGTGCAGAAAAAAAAAAAGAAGAAGAAAGGGCATGGCCCGGTGACTGACAAAATGTGTCAAGAAGCAGTGCTAAATTTGGAACTCCCCGAGCTATTGCAAGACATGGAATAGGCTTCTTCATCCTCTCTTCCTTAGGATAATGTTGAAAGGAATGAGGGCAGAAGGAAGATAAAAGGGTCAAAGACCTTTTCTCCATTCCACACAGGAAATCATTTGCTGGCACTGTTCTTCATAAAAAGAGAGAACAAAACCTTTTGTAAAATATAGTTCTGCCAATAAAAATGAACAGAAGTTTGCTTGGAATCAAGAAACAAAAAGGGAAATACCATAATACTTCATTTTCAGAAGCCATAATTTTTCTTTAATGGGTAATTCTAATTTCTCAAGATGACTCTTACAGGGATCTCTACACTGTATTTTTTTTATCATCTTAAATTTCTAGATAAACCAAGTTTAAGAAGGGTCATACCCTGGAAAATAGTGTCATTTAACATAAAAAGAGAAATACTCATGATCTGGAGAAATAGAAAAGATTGTTTTGGTTGTGAGAAAATCAACAACTACTACAATCGAACTCTTAAGGCATTGCCCACATATTAGATAAACCAGGTAAAACATTTTGTAATGCTTAGCTAGGTTGAGGTTTGTCTCAAGTTCCTTCTGTTTAGAGAAAAAGTCAGTAAGAAAAACAGGAAGTACTTCAAAAACAAAAGCTCCCAAGCAAAATAAACAGTTCATAAGAACAATAACACACTAGCTTTTAGAAAGCTGCTTGGGGTTCTGACACAGGAAAATATGTTTGTGTTTACAAGGGAGGGAGCATGGAGGAGAATTATGGACCCCTCATCAGGAGAGACCAAGCCATCAGGATACAGCAAAGTTTTCTTCAACAAAGTTCAGACACAAAGAGAAACCACATAGCAGCACACTTACAAAGAAAGAAAAATATCTGACAAATGATAGCCAGGCCCCACAAATCCTGATAACACGACATCCTACTTATTAAAAACATCAGTCTTGGAAGACTCCAGGCACAGTAATTTTGAAAATGTACACAAGTAAATTAAAACCAGACTTATGAGTCTTCTTATTTTAAGTCCCTCACCCATATCCCTCTGCAAAGCTGATGTGAAATTTTAAATTAAATGAAAAAAAGTCAACATGAACTTTGATTTGAAGCAAGTGCCCTAAGTTTTACATGTTTTAAATGGAATGTAGTTTGAAAGTCTTTTTTGCATGTGAAGAGGACACATACTTTTCTAGGAAAGTTGGTTCCAAGGTAAATAGAAAATGCTATATCCACAACAAGGAAGCATATGTGAACACCTTATTTATTAATTTATCTCAACCACTTGGTAGCAGATATTTTAAGACATGTTTTATAGCCAGGTTCTTTACCACTGAACACAATCCTTTAACTTATGGAGGCAATAGGAGGTAGGGCTAAGACAAGTGGACATAAAAAAACCAACAAACTGGAGGCACCTGTGGCTCAGTGAGTAGGGCGCCAGTCCCATATGCCGGAAGTGGTGGGTTCGAACCCCACCCCAGCCAAAAGCTGCAAAAAACAAAACAAACAAACAAAAAAACCCAATCTCTATAATTAAACTGTATATGCCTCATTCAGCCTTGGTTTCTTCATTTGTAAAACAACAAAAATACTGGCTGTCTTTGGATATTATTGTTGAAAGAATCAAAACTCCAAAAGAGATAAAATGTCAAAGTTGTTTTAAAAACTGCAAAGCTCTATTTAGCTGTCGGTGTTGATTTCATCCTTGAGAAGGTGGTACAAGCACCCAGTGGGGCCTTGTGACACTGGAGGATCAAAGAGCAAGTTAATGATGCCTCTGTCTCTAGAACCCTTGTTGTTTGTCATTCAGGGCAGCGACTTCATAGCCCATTGCTTTATACCCAGGCAAGGTAAGTGACCTCATGTGTAGAAAATTGCAGGGACCATTGGAAGGCTCCGCAGAACAAAACAGACTGCCCCCAGACTTTCACAAACATTAAAACTTGGAATGCCAGTCAGAGATTTTATCCTTTAGGTTAAGGATTTGGGGCACTTGTTTTGGTGCAGGTACTTTTGAAGGACTAAAATTAACATCTTAGCATGAACAACTTTGTCTCTTTTCCTGAAAGCAGTTTTGATAAAGAGTGTAAGAAAGATACAAAGATACAAAGATACTCTAAGGTCAGTGCCAACAACGGTCTCTCTTCCCCCATCATGTTAAAGGGAACATGAATCTGAGAAATTACCAATACTCTTTAGTAATTTTAGTATAATATTGCATGCTTAAAAGGAAAGTTTACATTTGTTAAAAGAATGCCAAAAGAGGAAATGAGCAGAAAGGAGTTAAATACTAATGGTGGCATTGTACACAGAGTAGCTCCTGAATGAAAGATTTGATGCACACCTCACGTCAATTACAGTAGGTAGCTACTTACTTCCCCTAAGCGGACAGCAAACTTAGAAGTGGAATTTTGGCATCTCTGACCACACAATTAATAAATCTAAGGGGAGAATTGAAATGAAACATTAGGTCTTCACTGGAAAATATTCTCCCTAATCTCAACTCTGGCAGATATCAACAACAGTCCTGACTATTTTCAATGGCTAGGAGGATGCTTAAGGAAATGTCAGTCTCTATGTTTATTGTAAGTCTTCTCTGCATGAATAATAACATCATTACCGACAGATTCTTGGCTCAACCAATCTTCTTTCAAACATGCAGACTAGTCAAAGCGAAATACTTATTAGAGAAAGATGGGAGAGAGTAAAGCTGGAAATGATCACTCAAAATAAGGAAAAAAACAGCCTCATTAAAAGGGGAAAAATTATAGGCAATTTGAGCTAACCAGACACTAACAATATGAATGAATAAACAGGAGAACAGCAAAATACTGTGTCGACATGATGACCTTTAAGGGTTCAATGACTCAAAGGAAACCACCAAAGAAACCAGTGCCAACACCCCTAGCAGGTTTAGAGGCCTGTAGATGCCCAACAGCCCTGTAGATTGACAATATTATATCAGGTGGGAACATTTCCTCTGGCTTATGATCAGAGTATGACATAACGCCTCAGGACTTTCTAGTCCTCATTATTTTAATTCTAACTCTGTTACTGTAAATGCTATCCTCATTCACACAAATGCTTAATCTTTCTGAATCATCCTAAACTATCTGTACCAATTATTCCATGATTAAATTTCTAAAGTTAATTGTTAAGTTTTTAAAGAGACTTTTTAAATTAATTTTAAATTTTTCTGCTTTTTCATTTTATCAAGTATCCTGTTATTCCTTTATTATTGGAAGCTGTAAATAAAAGTGTCCAATTATCTTTCTCTTTAATATTTATTATTTTATATCTCTTATCAGATTTCTACATTTTTTTCCCTCCTAACTAAAATGTCCTAGTCATTCACCTCTGGGCTCTATCTTGCCACAGGGACTATAATTATTTTAGCTGACCTTTAAAGTATTTCCTGTCTAGCTCAGTCAGGAAGATGAAGTAGAAGTCAAGATGAAATAGATAAAATAAAACAGGCCATTCAAAATTTGGATGAATGTAAAAATGAATATAAATTTATTACACTGTTTTCCATAGCTCCTTTTAACCAGGATCCCTTCTTACTTATTTGATTGCCACTGCTCTTTAATATGAATTTTTGTTTCTTTTTTAAATTATTATTACTATTTTTTTATTGTTTGGGATTCATTGAGGATAAAAAGAATTAGGTTACACTGATTGCATTTGTTAGACAAAGTCTCTCTTCTAGTTATGTCCTGCCCCCAAGAGGTGTGCCATACACTGTGCCCTCCCATCCTTCTCTCTCCTCCCCTCTCCCCACTTGCTCACTCCCCTACATCCACCTTGTATTACCTCATCTACTGCCTTCATATTAGAATTGAGTACACAAGATTCTTTCTTCTCCATTCTTGTGATGCTTTACCAAGAAGAATAATGCGAATTTTTGAACCACCCATAATAATGTCTATGAGGTCCAACAATTACATTTGCAAACTCATCCTAGAAAATAGGACATTGTAGAATATCACTATGGTCACCTTCGAATTACTCCCTTTGGAAAGCGATGCACCAACACCAGCACCTAGTTCACACTTCAAAGCAATTTAAGTACTCTTTTTCTGGAATGACCATCAAAGCTATCATTGGGTTACCCTTGATGACCTGAATGTCATAAAAATGTCTTCCCTTCAATATTTCCTTTATCTTCCGGTAAAGAAAACAGTCACGTGGGGCCAGATCAGGCGAGCAGAGATGGTGTTGTTTACTGGCTAAAAAATGCCCTCACACACAGTGCCATGTGAGCTGAATCATTACCACGATGCAAGAGATGTGAGTTGTTAATCAAGATTTTCTGTTAAGATTTTTTTGTTTCTCTATCAATCTTCTATGCTTCTCACAATCAGCTGATGATTTTGATGCACAAATTGACAAATTTTGGCAATGTTTTCCTCAGTTCTGCTCGTTGTTGGCTGCCCTGACCTCTCTTCATCAGTGATGCTTTCTCCCTTCTCAGAAAAACATTTAATCCATTTGTAAACTGCTATTTTCCTTCATGGCATTATCCCCATAAACTTGAAGTAACATGTCCCTGATTTCACTTCCACTCTTGTCGAATTTAACAAGAAATTTAATGTTTGTTGGTTGCTCTAATTCAAGCTCCAACATTCTCATGATGGCACACAAAAATACACATTAATAATGAACACCACTCAGCAAGACACGTTGACAGCAACACAACTATGCTGCCAAGGTAAATGTATGGTGGCACATTCATGAACTTTAATTGTCAGACCTTGTACATGCTTTTCCAGAGGGTTAGAATTAATTCAGTACCCATGAGAATATTGTTTACATTATTTCCTTCGAAGATGAATTAAAATCATAGACTCTCAAGTGAATTTCTATCTTTGGTGTATTCATCTACTTGGTTAAGTAAAATGCCTAGGTGCTGCCAGGTTTCCATGATTATGCGTTTTGAATAATCCACTACTCCTTTACCATCTGCTCTAAATGATTATGATAGGAGACAAGCCCTTAACTCTTTCCAAGGAAAACTACCCTGCCTATATTCGCCACTGATGAAGCCCACTGAGGCAGCCATGTTTTGTCCAAATGCTTCTGTTCTCTTCGGCTACTGATTAGAACAGATCCTCACACCAATCTGTAGTCAGCCAATCCTTAGGCTCACGAGCAGTTTTATAAGGTGACTTGGAGGAAATATAGAAGGAATTAAGTAATTAAGAAGTATAACTAAGGCTGAAAATGTGTGCAAAGAGACACCAATACATAGAGGAAGGGAAAAAAAGGTATGAGTTAACTCAAGTTAAAAGAAGGTCAAAATTGGGCGGCGCCTATGGCTCAGCGAGTAGGGCTTCAACCCCATATACTGAAGGCTGTGGGTTCAAACCCAGCCCCAGCCGAACTGCATCAAAAATTAGCTGAGTACATGGCGGGCGCCTGTAGTCCCAGCTACTTAGGAGGCTGAGGCAAGAGAATCGCTTGAGCCCAAGAGCTGGAGGTTGCGGTGAGCTGTGACTCCACAGCACTCTACCAAGGGTGATAGAGTGAGACTCTGTCTCCACACACACACACACACACAAAAAAAAAAGGTCAAAATTATGAATAAGAAGAAATTATGGATTAATAGCACCTGTGACAGAGAAATGATGAAGATAAAGAGATTTCTCTCTCCTAGTGAGAAAGAAGCAGACACATGGAGAATTGTCAAGTCATGTTGTTAGCTAAGCAATAGAGAGGATCCTGGAATTACATGCTGCAGCTGAGGATCCTGGAATTACATTGGATTCAGAATAGCTACTGAGTTCTGGTTCCAGTCTCTGTGGTTCCTTTTCATCAGTTTCCATCAGATACTATCTTTTATACAATAACTCCATTACTTGATCTGGCTTGAGTTAGACAGACATCAAAATCACGCAACCCCAGAGTGGAACAGCTACCAGTAGGGAGCTCAGGAGCACTAGAATGTTCTATAACTTCATCTGAGTGGTGGTTCTACAGAATTATACAGATGTAAAAGTTCATCCAGCTCTATATTTAAGATGTGAATGCTATAGTATATGTGTTATTCTTTAATCTACTAAAAGGGAAAAAAGTAAGCATCGGAAAGCAGAAAACATATTCTTTGCTAGGAAATATACTCTTTGCTAATATACTTTGTAGACTTACTGTAAATATTAATGTTTTATCTAGAGTGTTTTGCCAAAGAACAGTTCCTGTATTTACAGCTAAAAGCATGGTGAATTGGGACAATTTGGGGTTAGAAGATTTGGGTTCTTCTAGCTACGTAAATTTGATCAAGTTATTGAATTTGAACTTTAACTTTCTTTACTCTTACTTCCTTGCTCTAATTGCAAGGAAATTATAAGCAAGTAAGATGTAGAGTGTCATAGTTGTAAGTGCTAAAGAGAAAAAGAAATCAAGAAAGGAAAATAGGGTCAGCAGGAGCAAGAGAGAATTGTGGTTTTTAAATAGTATAGTCAGGGAAGCATCCCTGATAAAATGACATTGGAGCAGAAATCCAAAGGAGGGAAGAGGTCCAAAGATTATATTAATACAAAATAATACCTATAAGTCCTGAACACAATAGGTGTAGACAGACTTCTGGGGGTTTGACATGCTCTCCTTTAAAAATCAGGAATTGTAACCTGATCAGCCAAATTCTGGGACATTGACTAGAAATTTATACTAGTGTTGAAGATCGTGGCATGTTTTAAAACATGCATAGGTGCATGTGACAGTCTGTCCCCCTTATAATCAAGTGGCCAGATCATAAGGAGAGGGTCACTTCCTTAAGAGAAGGAAATAGGGAAAGGCCATCATCTCTTTTTCCTGTCTGATAAAGTGTGCTCAGATTCACTCATTATATATTTTTTTATCTCAGTTGCCATGGAGGGTTTGAGTTTAAAAGGAGAGCATGATTTCCCTCTTTACCTTCTGTCCTGCCTCTTGGGTCTTGTCTCTAAATCCTATAATCCAGTCTATTTTACTAACATATTCTGCAGTGAAGTTTAGGGCACAAACTCAGATAATAATAAAGCAGTACTTTGATTTCCCATTGGCCCTGGTACATACACCTATCCCACCTAGGTTACCTCAGAGGGAAGGGTAGCTATATGTTGAGGTGGAATTTTGGCATTCAAACACCAGCATCTGGGATAGGCTGTAAATATCTAGGATCCATGGCAAAGATTTTTCTGTCAAAAGAGAGCTGACATAATTTGCTGTTTAGCCTAGAATTTAAATGTGTGTCCCAGGCAGTATTCTGAGTCTTCCCGTAAGTCTCTGCCTCTATTTGCTAAATCTAACCGTTCTTGATAAGAATAGTAAGGGCAGCACCTGTAGTTTAGTGGGTAGGGCATCAGCCACATACACCAAGGCTGGGCAGGCTCGAACCCGACCCAGGCCAGCTAAAAAACGACAATAGTAACTGCAATAAAAAAATAGCCCAGCTACTTGGGAGGCTGAGGCAAGAGAATTGCTGAGCCCAAGAATTGGAAGTTGCTGTGAGCTCTGACACCATGACACTCTACCAAGGGTGACGTAGTGAGACTCTGTCTCAAAAAAAAAAAAAAAAGAATGTTAAGTCCTTCAACATGGTACTACTCCCATCTTTATTATTCATGGTTTAATAGCAACTAAATAACAACAATAATTTAAGACAGTGCTGGTCTAGTTTTTTCTGTTTTAAAAGACAAGAATATCTGCTATATGCCCAGAATAAGAAATAATGAAGAAAAGGGTTGTTTGTGTGAAAAAAATATGAATTTTTCTTTCTTTTTTGGATAGAGTCTTACTTTGTTGCCCTTGCTAGAGTGCTGTGGCCTCATAGCTCACAGCAAACTCAAACTCTTGAGCAAAAGTGATCCTCTTGCTTCAGCGTCCCAGGTAGTTGGGACTGGACTATAGGTGCCCACCACAACGTCCAGCTATTTTTAGAGACGGGGGTCTCACTCTTATTCAGGCTGGTCTCAAACTCCTAAGCTCATGCAATCCAACTGCCTCTGCCTCCCAGAGTACTGAGATTATAGGCATGAGCCACCCCACCCAGCATTGAATGTTTTCAATGTGGGTTAAAATTTTAATGTATTAGTCTTAGATTTAAGGGGTTGGATATGAGCACTTCCTTCCCTTTCTCTTAAAAAAAAAAGTTTATTTGTAAAATAATGGATTGTTACTGACATTAATGGTTGTTTTTGTTTGTATTTTTTTTTTTTTGAGACAGAGTGTCACTATGTCACCCTAGGTAGAGTGCTGAGGCTTCACAGCTCAAAGCAACGTCAAACTCCTGGGCTTAAGTGATTCTCTTGCCTCAGCCTCCCAAGTAGCTGGGACCACAGGCACCTGCCACAATGCCTGGCTATTTTTTTGTTGCAGTTGTTATTGTTTGGCAGGTCAGGCTGGGTTCGAACCCGCCAGCCCTGGTGTATGTGGCCGGCGCCCTAGCCACCGAGCTATAGGTGATGAGCCACATTAATGTTTTTGGTTTGTTTTTTTTTTTTTTTTTTTTGAGACAGAGCCTTAAGCTGTCACCCTTAGTAGAGTGCTGTGGCATCACAGCTCACAGCAACCTCCAACTCCTGGGCTCAAGCGATTCTCTTGCCTCAGCCTCCCAAGTAGCTGGGACTACAGGCGCCTGCCACAACACCCAGCTATTTTTTGTTGCAACCATCAGTTGTTCGGTGGGCCCAGGCTGGATTGGAACCTGCCAACTTAGGTATTATGTGGCTGGCACCTTAGCCACTTGAGCCGCAGGCGCTGAGCCACGTTAATGGTTTTCTAAAAATCAAAATTTAGCATGGACCCTTCCTATATAACCCAAAGATATCATGAGATTAAAAAGACTATTTGAATTATCAGAAATTTGACTTTTACACAGGTGAGTATTCAGTTATTCCAAGATTCTTTTAAATGTTTTCTAACTAATATTTCTATCTTCCGACACTACATTTAAGAACACCTTTAACAAAATGCCTAGCTTAAGTAGCATGCTTTACATGCAACTTAGGTTTACCTATTTCAGTGGTTCTCAAACTGTGGGTCATGACCCCTTTGTAACAATGAAAATACATCCTACACATCAGATATTTACATTACGATTCATAACAAAATTCATAGCAAAATTACAGATCTGAAGTAGCAACAAAAATAATTTTATGGTTGGAGTCACCACAATATAAGGAAATGTATTAAAGGGTTGTGGCATTAGGAGGCACTAGGAAGGTTGAGAACCACTGAATTCTATTTGAAGAGGATTAAGAAACACGATGTGCCTATCAGAGATTTTTACATTTTGCTACTACTGTCAGTCAGTTCCTTGCTTGTTGGTCAAGCCTGTGGTGATGGACATTAGATATAATTTATGAACAGTATTTAAGAGGAGCCAGTTGATTGATGACCCTAATATCTAAGATCTTTGCATCTGTCTCAACACAGAGAACATTTTCCAGCCACGAAGGAGCTGTGTCAGGACTTGGCTAAAAGTAACATTTTAGATCACATTCAACAACCAAGAATAATTTTTTGTTATGCTAAAAATATGGATAACCAGAACTTTTCCAATAAAGCTTATAAAAATCTCCAGATGTGAACTTGACTTCAGAAGACTGTCTGTTCTTAGTTTTAATAAATTTGATTTGTTTTGCTTGTTTGACTGCATAAACAAATTTCCCCTGGCAATCAAAATTGATATTTTTCTTAAACTCCTTTTTTTCTTAATTTTTCCTGTGAAGGGAAAAGTATTTTAATTGACATTTATCACCAGACAGAATAAGAATCATTTCAGTTCTAAAATTTTGGAAGAAACTATTTCCCATCTGTTTCAATAACCCAACTGGCTAATTACATTGCCAAGAATAATTTGTCACAAACAGGAAGACCATTCTTTTGAGGGGGGCTCTTACTGCTTTATCTTATATCACATACTGATTGATGAGCAATTACAGAAAACTTATGATACTAATTTTATGCCATAGATTTATTCTATGAATGAGATTGCAAAAGGAATCACAGAATGCTGATTAATAATTTACATTTCTTAAAAAGAGAATATGGAGTCCCTTAGATTGTATCAGAAATAGTACATAAGTTAGCCATATCTTCCCTTTAAAGTATGTGTTCCTAGAGCAGAGGTTCTCAATCTGTGAGTCATGACCCCTTTGTAACAATGAAAATACATCCTGTATATCAGATATTTATATTACAACTCATAACAGTAGCAAAATTATAGTTATGAAGTAGCAATGAAAATAATTTTATGGTTGAGGGTCACCACAACATGAGGAACTGTATTAAAGGGTCGTGGCGTTAGGAGGCATCAGGAAGGTTGAGAACTGCTGTCCTAGAGTATGAATGGCTTAGCCTATCAAGGAGGAGATAAAATACAGCAGTGTGTTTGTAATATCATCACACCCTCTATGATTCCAGCATTGCAGGTAGGCAATACAAGGTTGTGGTGAAGACTGTGGACTCTGGTGCTAGACTACCTGTGTTTAAATTCCAACTTAAGTGTTCACTTGCTAGTCTGACAAATTACATAAATTTTTGATGCCTTAGATTCCTCATCTATAAAAAAGTATATGAATATTAATAGTAACTATCAGAATTGTTAATAGTTAAATTAGCTAACACATTTAAAGCTCAAGGAATGTTAGCTATTAGTAGTAATAATGTTTTTATGATGATTATTAACATTATTATACTTCTTTGGGTGTTAACAGCTTTCTGGTTTTCCATATCCCCAAGAAAAGCAAATTCCCTGGAAGGTATTCTTTCTTGAGTTTTCATTATCAATGTGACTCTCAGTTCTGACTGCATCTTAGAATCACCTAGAAATATTAAGGAAAATAAAAAAAAAAAATCAATGCCCAAGGTCCATAGATCTTGAATAGGGCCCAGGCACCCCCTAAAGAATTTTTTTTTAATTGAAGCTCTCTGGGAGTTTCCTAATGTTAAGCCAGGAATCTTAGCAAGGACAGCTGAAAGTCAAGGGGAAGCAAACATTAGGAGTAAAAGAGAAAAGTACACTACCACTGGGAAAGGGGAACAGGAAGGAAGGCCTGAGACCAAGATGGTAAAATAAGTTAGGATAAAAGGACCTCTCAAGTTTGTCCAGGGGGAGCCATGCTAAAGTGCTTGCATCTTAGAGCTCATTGTAGCATAAATATTTTTTTGTATTGAATCATAACTGTTAGTTCAATCATGGAGTGCAGTATGCGGGCTTCATATACAATCTGAGATCATTTCATCCGCCTGTTCGACATAACATTCGTGAGATTGTCTCATTTACTGTGTGAAAACATTTGTGTTCTGCATTTAGTAGTTTTCTCCTGACCCTTCAAAGATGCAACTCAAGTGTGATCTCACCCTTTATCCTCTTCTCCCCCAACCCTCTCTCTCTCCTTCCCTCCCTCTCCCCTTCCCCGTCTTCTTGTGCAATAGCTGGGTTGTAACCTTCACATAAAAGATACAAATTTGCTTCACCCAGGGTGGCTCACGCCTGTAATCCCAGCTCTGTGGGAGGCTGAGGAGGGAGAATTGCTTGAGCTCAGGAGTTCGAGACTCATCTGAGCAAGAGCGAGACCCCAACTCCTAAAGAAATGGAAAAACCCAGCCAGGCACCGCAGCGAGCGCCTGTAATCCCAGCGGCTTCCGGAGGCTAAGGCAGCGAGATGCTTACAGCCCAAGTCTGAGTTTGCAGTGAGCTACCATGCCCATTGCACTCTGCTCAGGGGCATAGGGTGGAACTGTGTCTCAACAAAAAAAAAAAAAAAAAAAAGAAAGAAAGATATAAATTTGCTTCATATTAGGGCTGTACATAAATTATTTCTTGATATGGCCCCAAGATTAGATTTGACAACCAAGTTTCCTGGTGACCTCTGCCCTTTCCTCTGCCACCAGCCAGACATCTTGTTTTGCCTCTTGGTGCTCCTATTTAAAAAGGATCAGAACTCATCTTTGAATATTCAATTCATAAATTCCAACAAAGAGCCCCATTTCCTTAGTGATATCATATACCTAAGACAAATCAAATGTGGTTACCACGATGAATGGTTTCAGCTCAAGGAATTCTTAGTCACAAAATAGATGTTTGTTCTTTTGAAGGAGTAAGAAGCTCTAAACCATGAGGATGAACTAAGGTGTTATTCTTTTTCTGTGATAGCTTCAAAGCTCACTTTACTCAGAACCACAAAGAGAGAGGAAAGGGAGATAAGGATAATACCCACATTCAAAGAGTCAGAGACATGGGCCATACCGAGAAACAGAAAAAGTCTTACATTTCTGAAGCTTTATAAAAACCTGGAATTCTGCGTGATCATATCCTTTCATTTATGCCTTCACCCTTACATATTTATTATAGAAATATTTCAAAAAGTTTGGGTATAGTACAAAAAGGAAGATTAAAATGATTCATAATTCTATTACTTTTTTCTTTCCTTTATTTTTGGTCTATAAACAGTGTACCCGCCTTCATCTCTCCAAAGGTAAACTCTTTCAAAAACATTTTATATTTTTGTGCACATATACAACTTAGCCTTATCTTATATTTCAGTTACTGTGCTGATGCATGAGAATTGTCTCATTTAATCCCTACAATAACCCTTGGGGGTAGATTCTATTAATATCACCCTTACTTTCATTTTAGAGGTGAGGAAACAGAGCCTTGGAGAAGTTACCTTACCCAAGTTGACCACTCATATATTCATTAACTCAACATATATTTCTTGACCCCCTACTATGTGCCAAGCAGGATGCCATGGCATAAGGGATATAAAGGAATCAGCCAGACATCCCCCTAGTTCGTCTCTTACCCTTTCCCCCTGCCATCAGCCAGGTATAAACCACAGAATCTGTCATCTGGATTGTTGGCGTAGCTTCAAACTCATCTTCCCATGTCCACCCTCATTCCCGTGTGGTCTATTCTAAACACAGCAAAGACATCACTCCTCTACTCACATGTGATGGCCCTCCACATCTCTCCAATTGAAAGCTGAAGCCCTTTCAGTGGCCTACAACACGCTACTCAATCTGTGCCTCCCACACCACCTGCCACCACCCTCCTCGTGCTCTGTTCTACTCTGTTCCTGGCCATTCCTTGAGGGTGCTTGTTTCTAAGGGCCTTTGCTCTCCCAGTTCACTCAGCCTGGAATGTCCTTATCCTCATGAGGTGATTCAGAACATGCTACCCCCAAATATGTTGCTCTGACATGTTGATTATTTTGACCTGAAGGGAAATAGCAGATAGAATCAAGGCTCTCAGACCTCCCCTTTTGAACCCAATGCAGGTCATAAAACTACCCATAAGAAAGGAGCCCTCCATACACCAGGAAGAGGAGAATCTTCTTATTATCAGAGACTTGGAGTTGTCACCAAAATAGACCTGTAAAAACAAACCTACTAAGAATAATCCTTATTTTCTACTTGTTTCCCCTATATATTTCCTAGGTACTGTCCCACAATCTACTGTTCTTTGCCCAAGCCCCTTTGTTTTGTCATATTCCCCCACAATTTATCATTCTTTGTATGAAAAAGCATGTATGCTTTGGGGTACAAAGGCTCCTTTTTGTCTTTATTTTCCTCTGAGTATGCCTGTGTAATGTTAAATACATTAAATAGATGAGTATGCCTTTCTCCTGTTAATCTATGTCATTTTAATTCTTAGGTTAGCCACCAAAACCTAAAAAGATAGAAGGAAGTTTTTCTTCCTCTCACCCAAATACTCATCATGGCTCATTTCCACACCCCCCTTAAAGACTTAGGACAAATGTCACCTTTTCAGGGAAACTTTCAATAACCACCCTACTTATAACTGCAATATTATTTTATATATACTCTACGTAATTTATCTTATTTTCTCTTTAGAATGTAACCTTTATGAGGGCAGGCACTTTTCTTGGCTCAATAATGGCTCTTTGCACAATGGCTATTCTGCTCTCTACAAAACTTATTTAAAAGAAGCATTTAGCATTTAATATATACCAAATATTGTTCTAATGAAACCAACTCATTAATATTCTTCTACACATACAAACAAAGTCATTTAATCCTCAGGATACCTCTATTAGATAGACACTATTGCTATTCCTATTTTGAAGATGCAGGTTGGGTAACATAGCCTAGGTTACCTGGCAGGTACTGGTAGGATCAGGATTTGGAATCAGGCCAACTGGCTCCAGAGTCTATACTGTTACCCACTCTGCTAGGCTGCCTAATATTCAAACCTGTGAACACCAACGTAGTCCAGGACCTTGAGACATGAACTATCCCCTTCATTGCTGCAGTGACCATGTTCTGTGAACCCAAAGTATAAATTTTTAAGTTCACTCTGTTCACTAAAGTATAGAGAGAAAATGAAAATAAAGACAGTAACTTTACTGTGATTTTGCTGAAGAGTACAATAAATAAAACACTCAGAGATTATCTTGCTATACTTCAGGTAAGGTTTACAATTCTAAGGGATTTCTTCTTCTATCAGCAACTTCTTATTTCTGAAGCAAGAAAAACTTGGGGTCAGAACTGTAAATGTTTATGCTTTGTGTCCAACATTAAAAGTACAGAGTTAGGCCTCAATAGTTGACTGCCATGTACTGAAGTACTGTTTAATGAGACAAGGCGGCAATTGAAGATTAAATTTAATGTCTGAGAACTGAATGAGGCGCTGCAATGATATTACAGATTGTTCCAAGAGCTTTCTATTTAAACAACATGACACTGTGCAAGAGATGCAGATTGGCTCATATTTTACTTTGAATATTTCTGGATAAGCCAAGGCTAATGAGCTTATAAGCCAGGCTTAGGCCTATCATCTCTGAAGTCCTTTAAAACTCCAATGCCTTTCTTGTGTGGATTTTTGTCATGGTAGACTTTCAGTTGCTGATTGTGATAAGGATTCATTTAAAAGAAATGCACTGTAAATTGATAGCACAAGGTAAGTTGGACATCTTGCTTTTCTTACAAATTTGTATGTATTATAAAAACCATATTTTTATATATATATATATTTTTTTTTTTTTGAGACAAAGCCTCAAGCTGTCACCCTGGATAGAGTGCCATGGCATCACAGCTCACAGCAACCTCCAATTCCTGGGCTCAAACGAGTCTCTTGCCTCTGCCTCCCAAGTAGCTGGGACCACAGGCGCCCACCACAACGCCTGGTTATTTTTTGGTTGCAGCCGTCATTGTTGTTTGGCGGGCCTGGGCTGGATTCAAACCCGCCAGCTCAGGTGTACGTGGCTGGCACCTTAGCCCGTTAAGCCACAGGTGCCGAGCCAATATATGTTAAAGAAAGCTTTTGAAATTAAAAACAAATCACTCATAACCCTACTAACAAAGCACATTAATCTTTCTCATTTTCTCTGGATCTGCTTAATCTTTGTCTATATGCTCACTTAAAAAAATCAATAAATCTCCAATTAAAGAAAGAATTGTAGTGGGTCACAGTGTGTGCTACACCTCTTGGGTGTAGGACACAATTATAAGAGAGACTTTACCTAACAAATGTAATCAGTGTAACCTAATTCTTTGTACACTCAATGAATCCCAAACAATTAAAAAAAAAAAAAAGGAAGCAGGGAGGGAAGGACAGAAAAAAGGTTGGCTTTCATTGCTACTTGTACAGCATTATTATGAGACCTAGTAGGAAAATTTATATTTCAAATCTAATAAATTAGGGCTTCCTCTTCTTGTTCATCAAAAAATTTTTTAAAGGGAAGAATTGAGTCATTTGTATAGTTGAGTTCAGTTACTGCCATACTCTTTCTAGGAAGCCCCCTAAATATTGCACATACTTGACATGTTAAAATCATGGCCTGGTGAAGCTGGAAGGCACCTTAGAGATTATCTGATTCAATCTTTGCATGTTAGTGGTGGCTGTATTTCGGTCTTGGTAGTGGTTAAGACTCTTGCCATTCATTCAATGTCAGAACAGGTGCTAGAGAACATTCTATGTGTTACTTCTAGTCCTGTCCTGGTAATTAAAGGAAAGAGTGAGTAGAAATGATCCGAGTTTGAGTCCTATAACAGAAGGACAATAATTGTACTGACCTCTTAGGGTTATAGGGAGCATTAACTGAGAGGAAATATATAAATCAAGTGGGATGAAGCCTAGCTATTCTTGTTATCATCATCCATTTTTCAGATGATGAACCTGCCATTTAGAAAGGTTATATAAATAGGAGAAAATATTTGCAAGTTGTGCCTCTGACAAAGGTTTAATAACCAGAATACACAGAGATCTCCAATGTATTAGCAAGAAAAGAACAAGCGATCCCATCTCAGGATGGACAAAAGATCTGAAGAAAAATGTCTCTAAAGAAGACAGGTGCACGGCCTTCAGACACATGAAGAAATGCTCAGTATCCTTAATCATCAGAGAAGTGCAAATCAAAACTACCTTGAGTATCATCTAACTCCAGTAAGATTAGCCCACATGAAGAAATCCCAAACCCAGAGATGTTGGCGTGGATGTGGAGAAAAGGGAACACTTCTACATTGCTGGTGGGAATGCAAACTAATACATCCCTTTTGGAAAGACATTTGGAGAACACTCAGAGATTTAAAAATAGACTTGCCATTTGACCCTATAATT
>CAUYON010165250.1:0-36581 GCA_963573935.1 Arctocebus calabarensis
TCCCAGCTACTAGGGAGGCTGAGGCAAGAGAATCGCTTAAGCCCAAGAGCTGGAGGTTGCTGTGAGCAGTGTGACGCCACGGCACTCTACCCAGGGCGATAAAGTGAGACTCTGTCTCTACAAAAAAAAAAAAGAAAAAAAGAATAGAAAAGAAATCTCCCTACACAATAGACAGGAAGAGAAAATCCATCATAATTCAAATAAAGAAGAAGCAACCCAAAGGAGAGCTCCCACATGAGGCTGAATTCTTAGGCTGCTTACTTTCCTATGCTTCTGTTAGTACACAGGGCTTCAGAATTCCCACTGGACTAACTTGCATCTGTTACTGTTTAATTGATTCTAAATTTAGGCTAAAGAAGCTGTGGAGTTGCCTGCTATGCTCATGGTCTTTCTTGATTTGCTTTATACAGATTTTGTAGTGGATGCTACTCGGAAAGGAAACAAAATTCGATTTGCAAACCATTCAGTGAATCCCAACTGTTATGCCAAAGGTGGGTTCCCAGTGACCTGGGAGGTGGAACAGGAGAGAAATGCTGCATTTATAGGATTTCTATGCATTGTTCAACTTTTTTCATAACTCGAGTTATTTTTTTCCAAAGGTAATCATGATTAATGTCTGGTATCATATCATTTTAGGCCCCTGTTTCAGTTTTATATTTTGCTTTTTTTCTGCTGAATATATTACAAACACTCTCACAAACAGGATTTAAAGATAATTCTTTCTCCTGTCACTGCCCAGAATAACAGATCTAAAAGCATAGAGGCAACTGCTTTCCTTGACTGCTTTTAATTCCATTTGATTTATGTTTTCACTGGGAATTTGGAGGAAATCAGCCTAGCATCCTACTGATGGTTGACTTGAAGTTGACCTAGCCTTTGGTTTATTCTGTTTTCAGTGGTCATGGTAAATGGAGATCATCGGATTGGGATCTTTGCCAAGAGGGCAATTCAAGCTGGCGAAGAGCTCTTCTTTGATTATAGGTAAGGTAGGCCGTAATGGTCCACAGAAGGTGGCCCTGGAGGCAGAAGGGGTTGCTGTTGGAATAGATTTGGGGCTTAGGGTGGATGGTATGGATGAAGGAATGGGCCTTGTGGTGGCTAAGGCTCTGTTTCTCAAAAGTGGGAACAGCGTAAACGGCTGTTCGAGGCTGGGAGGGGAAGTGAAACAGGAGGGTCTTCACTCTTTCAATCATAAGAGCCTTGAGAGTAATCTGGTTCCTCCTCTCTGCTCTGGGACAGGTACAGCCAAGCTGATGCCCTCAAGTATGTGGGGATCGAGAGGGAGACCGATGTCTTTTAGCCCTCCAATCCCACACCAGCGCTTACGGTAGCAGCACTGTCTTGGCTTTCATGCTTACAACACTGCTGCTCAAAAATCCTACACTGTGTCTCCCACACCAAGAAACCCCACCCACCGATGCTATCTATAGTGAGGCCTCTGTTTTGTCCAGTGGGCACAAGACTGTCTCAATGAGAGGGAGACAGGCAACTAGGCCTTGATCTCCCTGGGGAGAGAGTTGCAGGGGTGGGAGACTGCATCTGCATCTCAGAGGAAGTGAGCACAGGCTGGGGTGGGTGACTTAGGTGTGACTTCGTGTCAGCTCCCCAGGCTGTGGGCCTCAGGACTCCACTTAGGCAATTCCTAACAAGCGTTAGCCTATAATTTTAGCTTTTCCAATCAAAGGTCCTTATGTAATTGGTGGGTGCCAGGCTTATCTCTATGATCCTAAGACCTAGAGGGGACAGACTGAGTGAAATGTGGCCCCTGGAGCCTACAGGTGATCTAAGTCAGAGGCAAGCCTGGCACACAGCACAGAAGAACTCAGAAGGAGATGGGTTACCTTACCATCTCTTCCCTCGGGTCAGGGTTCATACTGAAAGAGCATGGGTTCTAAGTGCAGATGTTCAAGGCCAGGAGGAGAAAAGCTATGTGGCATCCTTCCATGGCCAAAGAGAACCAGCCTGATGACAATAAACTGCTAAACCTGGGCCCAGGAAGCCTTGAGAAAGCCTTCTCGGTGTGCTCTGAAGAGAGATGGGTTAAGTGTTGTCGGAGTCCTGGGAACAGGTGTCTGCACTCCTGCTCCTTCCAAAGCTCTGGGTAAGTGGCTGCAGGTGGACGTTAGGCTGCCACTGAAGAAGTGTCAGAAGGTGTATCTGGCAAAGCATGAGCACCTGGGGAAGATGTGAGCCTGACAAAGTGTGAGCACTTGGGCAAGGTATGAGCCTGGCAAAGTGTGAGCACCTGGGCAAGGTATGAACCTGGCAAGGTGCGAGTACCTTGATTTGCTGGAATTGTAGTTTTTTCCGGGCCTTCCATTCTCCATAGAGGGTAGGCCTAAGGGCTTGTGTTGCTTATCTCTTCAGAGTAGGTAAGCACAGGCCTGGCTTAGAGAGGGCAAAGGTCATTGGTGTGATCTACTTTCCTGTCTGTAGCACCTGCTGTTTGGAAAGGGTGAATTAGCAATATGTGTTTGGAAATGGGTGAGGGGCTAAATTGCACACATTTAGGATGGCATCACATGTGTGGGGCACCCTGGTAGAGAGTATTTGAAGAAGCAGGCAGAACACCTGTCCTGTCTGTAAGAAGCAGGCAGAACACCTGTCCTGTCTGTGGTGCCATCTCTCTGGGATTCATGCAGAGCAAAGCACTTTACTATTTCTTTTAGAAGGTCTGAAAAAAAAAAAAAAAGAAGGTCTATATATTGGGGTGGAATTTGCGCTAAAGTCTCCCAAGATCCCTGCTCCTGAAGGAAGGAGAAGAAGGGGTGGAAGATTCTCCTCCAGTCTTGCCTATCTCCTGGAGGAGGCAGAAGGAGCTGGCTTGACATAGAAGAAATTAACAAGAATGGGGCCAACAAGAGCGGCTACCCTGTGTCCAGACCCGTGTGCTGAGCTGACAGGGAACAAGGAGCATTGTGTTGGGTGGGAAGGACTCAGGCAAGTACAGACCAGCCTAGGGAATATCAGAATAGGGAACAGACTTCTCCCTTCTGGGGAGTCTGAGTCTCTCTTCCCCTCGTCTCTGGCCATTTCCTTCCTCCTACCCTGATGAGTGTCTCATGAAGGAAGAAATAGGGTTCCCTGTGGTCCAGTTGTCTCTAAAGGATTTGCGTGGGATGTGTACACACACACTCACATACTCTCACTCACCATATCGGTGTGCACACATGCACCCTGCACCCAGCACCTGCCCAGCCAACTCCTGATAGAAGCCTTTTCCCTCCCAATGGGGCCAGCACCCAGCTTGATTCTGAAATCTACATCTGCTGTGTTCATTGTGTGTATCAGAGAGACCCTCAAGCTGGACTGGGGGCTCTGAATTACTCATAAATTATAGGGGGAACCTGGAGACAGATGAAGCGAAGGATTAGTCCCATCTGACATGCCAGGGGCTGTCTGTGAAGAGTAGGTGAAAGTTGTTTTTTTTGTTCCAACCTTTGAGAGGCTGGACTGACCCCATGCTCCCCTCAGTGAACAGTATCACTGTGGTCAAGCCCTCTTTTCCCAGTTTCAGACCACTGATCCTTCTGTTCCTCCCATCCTTTATCCCTGCTGTCCCCCACCTTTAATGACGGGTCTCAGCCCCTCCCCCCAGAGGTAATGATGGATGGAGCAATGTGGTGGGGCCTGGGGGAGGCTGGTATTACCTGCGGCTTTGTTGCCAGTGAATTTCACGCACTTTAAAGTCCTGTGGCTTGTGAACCTCTTATCTGAATAAAGTGTTAGAATCCATTTTGGCATTGGGGATTCTTTGTGCTTTGGGGCTGGAAGGACCCAAGGATGGCCATCCAGGAGCAGGTTGGCCTGATGATTCAGCATTCTGATCACCACTTACCCACTGAGATCTGGGTATGGGGGAGGCGGAGGATCTGGCAAGAGCACCAGTCAGGCCCCTGGCAGGTGATGCAAGGATTCTGAGAGCTCCTCCTAGAAATTCCTAAGTCCTCAGACTAGATCCTTTAAAGTCATCCCACTCATCCCCTAACCACGATGCCAGCCACCACACACAGACTAGGGCTCTGCCACTCTGATTTATTGGAACAGCTCCAAGTCTGAGAGCACAACAGGCTCAGCTCTGCTTCAGAGTAGAGGTGAGACCAGGCTGGGTGAGTGACCAGCAGGACTCATGAGACTTCCACCACTGGAGAAGCAAACTACAGACTGGGCACAGCACAGGACAGGACAGCTGACTGAGTTTTTCTTTTATATATAAACAGATAATTTAAAAATTAGAATAATATATAGAGTTTCTCTAGGGAGAGACTGTGCAACAAAAAATATATATAAAGAATATGACCTCCTGGGCAAAAGCAGCAGCATCTTTGAGCGGAGGAAGGGGGCTCCTCATGCACTGGACGGGGTTAAGCCTTTGGGCAGGCACCAAGGCCATTGCATGTCTTGGGAAATGGTGGAAGACTAGAGGGCTGGCTAGTGGGGGGTCTGCATTATTTTATATTGCAGGATTTTTATGGCTTTGGCTAAAGCATGTGAAGCAGCGGAGGTACTAAGGTGCTAATCTGAGGCCTCTTGGTCTCTGTGTAAAAAACAGAAAGGGGGTGAGGGACAGCAATGAAGCTCTCCCTAGCCCCCAGCTGAGTGGACACAGATGGAAGACAGTCTGCAGGGTAGGGGGAGGCTGGGGGTAGGATTTAGCAGCCTCCTCCCCCATACCCTAGATGACCCTGCAATCCCACACATCTGTCCCTGCTGACAGTATGTATTGGAAGGGAGTCAGTTAATCTCCCCTATACTCTTGTTAATCCCTGGCAGCAGCTGGGCCAGGGATGGCAGGAAGGGCTTGCTTCAACCCACTGAGGCTTCTCCTTTGGGGCAGGCAAACAGCCAGGAGCCTGGGGAAATGGGACTGAGCAGGACATTGGTTTAGGCAGTGAGGCTTGGCCACTCCCTTGGGTCCCATCTGTAGCTCTGCCCACCAAACTTAGCGGGGTGGATGGGGGGGTATCCTCTGGATGAGCAGAGTCAGCTAAGAGGAGCCAAATGTCCCTGACAGGGTTGGGAAGAGACAGGATTTGGGGAATTCAGAGGAGTTGAACTTGGTCCCTGAAGCCCTTCTGATTCATTCAGATCTGGACTCCTCTAAGATCTGGGGTAGATTCTGGTCCCGGGGGCCGGGGCCAGGGCCAGGGGCTGGCTCTGGGACTGGGACTGGGACTGGGGCTGAAACTTGGGTAGGAGCTGGTGTAGGAGTGGTGGTCTGGGCAGGGCCTGAAGCAGGTAGGGGGGCCTTGCTTCCAGGATGGTAATCATGGGTCGCCTTGGGCTCATTGGTGTGGTAGGAGCCTTTGTAGCGATGATGTTGCAGATAGAAAAGCACCAACATTCCCACTAGCCCAAGCAGCAGGAAGGCCACCAAAACTGAAAGGAAGAAAGGGAACAATTCAGAGCAGATCTTTGGGATTTCATCTACTCATAGAAACACACATACCTGTACACTTTGGTCAAAAGCCTATGTGTACAACAGTCAGCTTCCAACCACACAAAGCTATTCCTACATGTCTGTAAGTCTGAATTCCTAGCTTATCCCCTGCTGACTTCTAGTTCTAATATTTTCTTTCTACATTCCTGATAGTTACCCCACTTTTTCATCTCTCTAGATGTTACTGCACCCCTATCTCCCCATCTCTTAACTATAGTTCATTTTAATATCTCATTTCAATTAAAAATTTATAGCACCGGCTCGGCACCTGTGGCTCAACTGGCTAAGGCGCCAGCCACGTACACCTGAGCTGGCGGGTTCGAATCCAGCCTGGGCCCGCCAAACAACAATGACTGCTGTAACCAAAAAATGGCGCCTGTAGTCCCAGCTACTTGGGAGACGGAGGCAAGAGACTGGCTTAAGCCCAGGAATTGGAGGTTGCTGTGTGCTGTGATGCCACAGCACTCTCTCCAGGGTGACAGCTTGAGGCTCTATCTCAAAAAAAAAAACAAAAAACAAGTTCATGTGCAATTTAGCATTTTAAGTTGCACACAAACTTTATATCCACTCTGTATACTCCTTTCAGTATAACCTATCTTATCCTTTGTACCATCATGCATCCAGCCACCCCTCAGCCATGGGGATCAGGCAGGGAGAGACTGCTGCCAGTCAGAAGGTGGTCTTGGGAGATTGGTGATCAATGCTACTTACAGCCTAAGAGTATCGCCACCCATCCTTCATCATGGTAGTATGGAAAGTCTGAGGAGGAGAGAGCACCAGTCAGGAGGTCCCTCTACCAAGTTAAGAATCATTTCCCTTCCCTGTCACCCTCTTCCCTCTTCTGTGTCCTTGGGGTGTACCTGGGGGAAGATACCAGGGGTCAAGCTCAGGAGGCACCTCTGAGATGAGGCGTGGCATAGCGCCACAGTTAGATTCAGACAGTTCTCCCTGAACTCGAAGGGCCTCAGCCAGCTCAGCAGTCATGGGTCGAGGGGTTCGGAAGTGGGTCTTCAGGGGGGCCACATTGTTGAATCGAACACCAGATAGACAGCCTGAGAAACCTGGGGTGTTGTAGCGCTGGATCTCCGGGTCAATGACTCCTGTCTCTGAGGGAAAGGTGAGCCCACAAAGAGGGGCTTGGACCACTCAGAGGCCCTGCCCCTCCCTCCATCTGTAGGTTCCCCACTCATCTTTCTCGCCACTTCACTGCCATTCCCAATTCCTTCACTCTCCATTAGGCTCCAGGACCTCACCCAGTGCTCTTTGCCCCAAACTCACCCACACTCACAGCTTACCCATCACGCGCCCCAGATACAAGGCCTTGGGTGAGTCCAGTTGGCTGTCCACCAACAGGGAGAACTTCTGTTCTGTCAGTGGGAAGTAGTCCACCTGAGTGGGGATGGGGGGGCAGTAAGGGGAGGTGACTGAGACCACAAAAGAACTCTAACTCTACCAGGTGGTGACAACCAGGTAAGTTCCATTCACTCCAAACTGGGCAACTGCAACTCCTGGGCCCAGTGTAGTATTTGATATGTTTTTTAAAAACCCCAACACCTATCTTTGGCAGCTTACTAGCAGTTTGACTTGGGAAGACCACTCTACTTTCTGAGCCTGTTTACTGGCTTGTAAATCGGAGACAATAAGGACCCCTGCCATCCTAACTACCTCACCCAGCTGTTGTGAGGGTCTCGGGGGGGGGGGGGGGTAGCACATGTGAGAATCCTTTGCACACTACAATGTGCGTTACCAGTGTTAAATCTTTGACATTTTCCTGGGTGTTACATCTGAAATCACCAGGTTGTGATCTGAATACAAACCTGGATGAAGAGGTTCCGGTAGACCCGGGTGATATTGACGCTGTGGGGCTGGCCATCAGTGACAGGGCGGGTGGTCAGCTGGTACACATAGGGACTGGTGCCCAGCTGATAACGTAGCTGCAGGGTCCCTGTGGAGGTGGGGAGGAGAAATTTGGGGTCTCAGCTCCCATGGCCTCATCTTCTAAGGACGCTTGAGTCCTTGTATTAGTGAATAGTTACAAGAATTAGGGCACCTGGGAGACACTGGCATTGAGGGAGAGCTCACCATCTTCCTTGATGAGCACAGCCATGTAGTCACGCACAAAGGAGCTGACGTAGAGCAGGACAGCAGGGGCAGAGTTGGTGCTAAAGCTGAAGGAGACCTCCTCTCCCGTAACATTGTAGACAGGCCCTCGGTAGCCAGGCACGGGCCGGCCAGGCCGGGGATAGTCAGGCAGGCGGTATCCAGGGCCATGGTAGCCAGGCACATAGCCTGGAGTGTCGTAGCCTGGGATATAGCCAGGCTCGTAGCCTGGCACTGGCCGGCTTAGCATGTGGGAGAACTCACGGGCTGCAGAACGCAGGGCTGACTGCAGATTATAGCGCATCCAGGTGCCTGGCTCAAAGAAACCGCCAATATCTGCAGGCAGAGGCAGTGAGGTCAGGCCCTTGGTCTCAAATGTGGAAGTTTTCTTTTTTTGCAGTTTTTGGCCAGGGCTGCATTTGAATCCACCACCTCCAGCACATGGGGCCGGTGCCCTACTTCTTTGAGCCACAGGCACCACCCCAAATGTGGAAGTTTTCTATGCCATCCACACATACTCCCAAGACTTACCTCAGTTTCTGCCATGTTCACAACCCTCCATTTACTACTACTTAGGTCCCCTTGAGCCCCTCTATCACAGAACAGAATTTCATGACCAAGAGAAACTTGAGAGGTCATCTACTCAGTGGTTCTCAACTTTGCTAATGCCCCCATATGGCCGGGGGGCACCACAACATGAGGAACTGTATTAAAGGGTCACAGCATTAGGAAGGTTGAGAACCACTAATCTAATCCAACTCCAGCCTTTTATGGGAAACTGAGGCTCAGAGATGGGTAGTTACTTTCCTAAGGACACACAGTATGTGGAGAGCCAAGATTGGAATTGAGGTATCCTGACCCCACCCAGTATATAGGGGGTGCCCCCCAAAATATGTATATGTATTTTAAGAAAGCAGAAAAATGTGTTAAAAGGTAACAGTTGGCCATGCTTGTAGCTCAGTTGGCAGGATGCTGGCTATATACACCAACGGTGGCGGGTTCGAACCTGGCCAGGCCTGCTAAACGATGACAACTGCAACCAGAAAAAAAAAAAAAAAAACATCTGGGCATTGTGGTGGGCACCTATAGTCCCAGCTGTTTGGGAGCCTGAGGCAAGAGAATCACTTAAGCCCAAGAGTTTGAGGTTGCTGTGATGCCATGGTACTCCACTCAGGGCTACAGCTTGAGACTGTCTCAAAAAAAAAAAAAAAATGGTAACAGTCAAATCACATTTGATTTTTGCAATTACAGGAGATATAAGATACAATACACAAGATAACAAACATTATCAGTATGTAATGAGTATTACCATATTAATTCAGCTTTTTCCTTTCTTAAAATATGTATACATTTTTGGGCACTATCTATATATGTGCCACCACTCACACTTCCAATCTAAGACCAGAAGTCTTCTGTTTGTCCCATGTCCATGTATCTTTCTAGTCCCCCAGATTCCTCTCACTAGTAACCTGCCTGCCCTTGCCTCCCCCTAGACCAGACTTGGGGAAGATTCAATCTGGGTATTTGTGCAGACTCTTGCTATAGTGCATGTCAAGCCTTGCCCTAACCAAGCGCCAGGTCAGAGACACATTTTAGGAACTCAGCAATCATCAAGCGGGAAATGGCATAGAAGGTCATCCTGCAGCCTAAAGGCAATATGTTTGTGTCACCTTGGGATAGTGGGAAAATGGGGAAGTTACACATATTTGCTTTATGCTTTTGAGCTTTTTTTTGCACCAGCTAGCTATACGGTCCCTTCCTGTCCCACTTTGGTGTCACTCAGTATCTTCAGCTGCCTGACTCCCTAAGGTCAGAACTCAGGAACATGAGGACAACTCTAGTTTCTGCTTGCTTTATACCACTTTCCTTCCCTGTTCTCCCTGTATCCCATTACAGCCCATGGCTCCCTGTCCCCCAATAACCAACCGCACTGACCATGGTTACAGTATGGCCCATCAAAAGCTGTGAGGTCACAGTCACATGTGTAGTAGCTATAGTGCTCCACGCAGCGGCCTCCATGGAAACAGGGGAACCTAGGGTGGGTGCAGTGGCCTGTGCAGTTGGGTGAGGTACCCTCAGAAGCATTGGCACGGCCCTCCAGGTTCAGAGTCACTCCATTCAGACGCATGGCCCTCAAGCAACCCACAAAGGGGCGTCTCTTAAGCTCTGCAGATCCTGGGAAAAGTAGATCCAGTCAGTATTGTGGTTGGGAAGGGAGCCAAGGGGACTAGAAGAATGGAATAGGAATCCAGAGATAAAGGGAAAGGGGGGCCCATGGTATTCCGAAGCAGAGGGGATTGGGATCTAAGAAACAAGGAGAGTGGTCTTGGGAGGGTGGGCAGGTAAAAGGGGCAAATAGACCTGCCTCTGGATTGCTGCTCACCAACATAGAGGGGCTGGTCATACTCCAGCCAGATGTAGGTCTGCAGGGGCATGGGCCTCAGCACCCAGGGCCGGTGATCCACTCGCAGCCGAGCCTGCTTCACGTTGATTTCAGCCCGGACCAGATGCCACTCATCATCATTGAACTCAAAGTCATCTGAGTGTACTGTCAGGTTCTCATCCCCATTCCCCACATCAAAGGCGAAGACCACATCCCGGGATGCTAGACAGTGTGATGGAGGGCAGGGGAAGAAAAGGACTCAGACCCCCCAAATCCCTCATAGACTTCTTGCCCTCTCTTCTTCACCTCTTTGGAGGTCCTTGAATATGTCCATATCCTGGGACAAAACTTAAAAGCTGCTTAGAGCCTCATGCCTTTGGTTCTGCCCATATTGCAGACCCATGGAGGCAGTTTCCCAGCTTCACCTCTCAAGCTAGAAGATAGCTAGTCAGCAGTGGGAGAGAAGAGGGAGTCCAGCTTCTGGATTCACAAAATTGTGGGCCTAAAGCCCAGAGAGGTGAAGTGAGAGCCCAAGATTACTTGCCAGCCATTTAGGCCAGCTAAGGGCCAGAAGCCAGGGTCATCTCAAGCCCTTTCCATGCTGCCTATCACAGGGCACCTGCTCTGGTCCTTTGTTCCAGCCTGTACATACTGGTGTCTCCCCAGAGACCTCTTTCATCCACCCTGTGGCCCTCCCAGTCTGCCTGCTCACTGTTGAGTTCCACCCGCACATAGGGCCGGCGCCACTGGCAGTAAGGGCCTCTCATATTCTCTAGGAATACTCCGGAGGGTGCTGAGGTCTTGAAGTAGAAGGAGACATCAAGGCTGTGGTTGGCACGGATTGGGGGAAAGCGTAGTGCAGCCCCAGTGTGGAAGGAGATGGTGTTCCAGGAGTTTCCTACAAAACCAGATGCAGGAAGTCCTTGTCAGGGAGTCTGGAGGGTGGAAGAGGAAGGGAACATGGTGGGGGGTGGGGAAGGTAGGGCTAAGGAGGAGAGGTGGGGTGGCCAAAGAGACCAAGGAGTAGAAGGAAAGAGTAGTAAGATGCAGAAGAACAAAGAAGATGAGGGTCACATAATAGCAGGAGGCAGGGTGCTGGGCAGTGTACCCTAGAGACCCCCAGTGGGTCAGGTGACCTAGATTCTAGAAACTGGAGAGCCAACCCAGGGAGAGCACATAAAAGGGGTCTGCCACTCACGGTCGCCATAGCAGCGCAGAGGCCTCAGGAAGAACTGGGCCTCAGAAGTGGAGCGGTTTGTATCCCCTACCACGATCTGAGTGACAGGCAAATGGTCCACAAAGGTCAGCAGTCCCTTATCGGTTCTCCTGTGGGGGCAGGATCCAATGGCTTAGTCCCTTGCCACTCAGCTCCTCCTAGAGTCCTGAAATCCCTGTCCCTTTGCCCCCTTCCTCACCACTGGGGCTGGTCAGCATCACAGTTGCAGTACAGGGCAGGGTCCACACAGCTCCGGTCCAGACCACAGGCACAGCGCTGGATCCCAGGCTGGGAGCCTCCCCAGTAGAAGTGCTGCTCCTCATTTCGGCCAATCCAAAAGCTGTAGGGGTAGCCTCCTGGGGAAAAGGTGCAGGAGGCTTCCAGCCCTGTCCCTCCATGAGCTTCTAGGCTCCTCTTGCCCTTCCATAGACCCAGAGCCTAGCTTGAACCCCCTAGCCCAGGGCTCCAGCTGTCCTCTCAGGCCCCCACTGGTGTCTCTTCCACCTCCCTGAGCCCAGCTCTCACCTGCAGTGTTGAGCAGCCGAGAATTATAGCAAGAGAACTCGATCCACTGTTCACAATGTTGGGAGGCATTGGCCAGGGCACTGACCTCCTCCCAGGATGCGTTCCAGTACTGGACAGCCCCCAGGAAAGGCCGCTCCATACTGGAACCTGTCACTCGAGTCGTCCACAGCCTGTCATGCCGCACAACTGTCCATGCTCGGTTCTCTGAGGAAGGGGAGCGGACAAAGCTTGGCTGGAGATAGGCTTTCTCCACCTACCTTCCTGGTTACTTCCATCATCACTGCTGCAACTCAGCACCAATGGACATGGCTGGTAGCACTAATCCAGCCTCACCCTGGGCCCTTGGCATTGTAGGCTGGAGAAAAGACAGCTGGAGTGGATCAGGAAGTTGGAATTTATCTGCAAGGCTAGATTACAAATTCTTCCTTTCCTCTCTGTCCCTATTTACTACCACCAATTTAATTTCTGCCCTGCATTCCTTTGTCAGCTGACCCCTCACCACACATCAGAACCACTTACCTCGGATATCGCAGTATACTACAAATGGCTTCAGGGGACCACTGCCATCAGGATCAATGGTGAAGTTTCCAGAAATTTTCCCACTGAGCCGGTAAGCCTCACAGGATTCCTTATATAAAGCTGGTAGGTGGAGGGGTGGGAAAATGGCAGTTACGGAAATAGAGGGCTAGAAGGACTAGCCCCACCATCTCTAGCGAACTCACGATCCCTGGAAACCTCCTGACCTCCCCATCCCTGCCTCTGTCCTATTCCCCATCTGGCTTACGTTGGTGGCAGGTCTCGCCCTTATAGCCTGTCAGTTCACAGTAGCAGATGAAGTCATCCCAAGACTGGTAGCAGCGTCCATCATGCTCACACATGTTAGGGCTGCACCTGGGGAAAAGGTCAGCACCAAGGGAAAGAGCCTTACTGAGTACATGAGAGTGGGGACTGACCCCTGATAGCTTCTGTCCTGGAGAGACATGTACCACCTAACTAGCCAGTGCCCAGATGCAGGGAATGAGGCGGTCCTCAGGGCTCAAGTATTACTGTTCTCCTTTCCCCAAAGAACAAAATATGCCTTATTCCCCCCGCACAAAAAGAAGTGCTTCATTTCCATTCTGGGATGTCACTTTAAAATTACAAATAGGTGAGAGGTTAAGGAAGAATCATCCCCAAGCAGGGACCTAAGGAGCAGAGACAAGGAGGAGAGAGATTATTGGGAAACAATCCCACTGAGAGACCACAGAAGTGGGTTTTGGAGAGGTCACCTCTTATTAGGGAGAGGGGCTTCTGGATACCTATCAGTGATGCCACATGTATCAAAGAGGACCTCAGCATAGTATCCAAGCCGCCGGCCCTCCACCAGAGTCAGGTTGACCAGTTGACCATCCACCTTGAGCAGCTCCATGCAGCCATGGAATGCCGTCTGGTTGGAGTGGCAGTCCCATCGACTGGCTGGCTTGGGACAACCTGAAGCAACCACCCCTGTGAGGCCCTCCCAAGGGGAGACCCCAAAGGCCCTCCCCAGGGAGATGATGAGGGAACCATACATAAAGGAAGAAAGGAGGCTAGAACCAAAGTCTAGACTATGGCAATGACCTTCCACTCCCCAAGGCCTCAGAGGATAAAGGGGGAGGGGGACTTGATCTCTACAAAACTCTCCATATGGCCCCCATGTGGGTGGACTTAGATGGGCCCTTCCCATCCATTAAAAAGGGTCTGACCAGGTTGGCCCCCACCAACTTACCGCCAAAGAAGTATGAAGTTCCTGTCCGGATTAGCAGTGGGTATGAGACTCTAACCTCTGCCCCCTCCACATCATCAATGCTGATCACTACATTGTTTTCCTGTGCCACAAAGTTCACCTCGTGCCAAAATCCATCATTCAGTCGGTACCCTGAACAAGAAAGGATGATGGATATGGATGGAGGGAAACAGCAACTAGGATAGGAAAATGTCTTGAGTGAGAAAGCAGCAGCCCCATTCTGTGTCCCCAAAGCAGCCCATGTGCCCCTGTATACACTGCTTTCAGAAGTGATGACATCTCTGAATGTCTCGCTTCACTATCCATGACCCAGCAGCTGACAGAGTCTGCAAAGTCATAAATGAGTAACAGAATCCCCAGGGACCCTCAGAACTGGAGAATACCAGGAATCTCAGGCTTCTGCTTCTCCCAGAACCCTCAGCCCCTCAGATTGTCCTCCTGAGCTGCCTCCAGCCACATCCACCTTTTCCCTACTCTGGGAATTCCCAGCCCCTCCTTTCACTCCCTCTACCCTCTCCAGCAGGCAAAAGCTGGGGTTCAGGCTTATGCCTCCCTGAGTCCCTCTATCCTCCTCTAGCCTGCTTATGCCTCCCCTGCCACCCCCTCACCAGCAGCAAACTGAAGCTTCTTTCGACCACTCTGTGCAATGGACACATTGACCTGCCCTTCACTGAGCATCAGCTCCACGTGGCCCAGCTCATCCCCCAGGCGGGAGAAAAGTAGCAGCCCAGTAAGGTCCCATGTGCGGAAGCGAAAGGAGACTGCCAGGCGGCCACGGCGTGGGAAACCAGGCACTTGCACAAAGTTGTGAGGGCCTCCAAAGTGGATGGGGTGTGGAACTGGGTCCAGGCAACGGAAGGCCACTTTACCCTAGGGATAAAAGTGAGGGTGCATCAGCACCTGCAAGCCAGTACACCTGCCTCTGCCTCTGCTGGGAATTTAATTTTCACACTGGGTCTAAGACACTTGTCCCTCACTCCTTTGGTGGTAGCGGGGTGAGACCTCTAGCCATAACCCTTCCCCTCCTACCTTGTCAACCTGTGGACCAAAGCCCAACTCTTGACATCTCTAGTTTACACCATCTGCAAGGCCCCTGGTTGCTTCTCTTCCTTCCAGTACTGAGAGGGAATTCAGGGCCACAGATCTACCTCCCATCAGTCACATAATCATATGAGTTCCAGAGTCAAAAGTGTAAGTGCACCATATCAAAAGAGCCCTGGGGCTTGGCGCCTGTAGCACAGTGGTTACAGTGCCAACCACATAACACCAGGCTGGTGGGTTCAAACCTGGCTGGGCAAGCTAAACAACAATGACCACTGCAACAAAAAATAGCTGGGTGTTGTGGTGGTTGCCTACTTGGAAGGCTGAGGCAAGATAATCACTTAAGTTAAAGAGTTGGAGGTTGCTGTGAGCTGTGATGCCAGAGCACTCTACCAAGGGCAGCATAGTGAGACTCTGTCTCAAAACAAAAACAAAAACAAACAAACAAAAGAGCCCTGGGTTTGGAGTTCTTACTCAGCCACCGTGCAATGGCACAACCTCTGCTCAAGCCACTCCTGTCTCTGAGCCTCTTTTCCTCATCTATAAACTAAGGAAGTAATTTGATGTGATCACAGCTTCTTAGCTAGTTGAACTTCAAATGAGACCCCCTTGAGAATCTGGCTGGAGAGAGAGGTGTCCCCGGCTTTTTTTAGTCTTTTTCTTTTTTTGAGACAGAGTCTTACTTTGTTACCCTTGATAGAGTGCTGTGGCATCACAGCTCACAGCAACCTCAAACTCTTGGGCTCAAGTGATTCTCTTGCCTCAGCCTCCTGAGTAGCTGGGACTACAGGCACGCACCACAACACCTAGTTATTTTTTTAGAGATGGGGGTCTCGCTCTTGCTCAGGCTGGGCTCAAAGTTCTAAGCTTAGGCAATCCATGTGCCTCACCCTCCCAGAATGCTAGGATTACAGACGTGAGCCACCACGCCCAGCCTTTTGTTTTGTTTTTTTTTTTGAGACAGAGCCTCAAGCTGTCACCCTGGATAGAGTGCTGTGGCATCACAGCTCACAGCAACCTCCAATTCCTGGGCTCAAGCGTATCTCCTGCCTCCGCCTCTCAAGTACCTGGGTCTACAGCTGCCTGCCACAATGCCCGGCCATTTTTTGGTTGCAGCAGTTATTGTTTGGCGGGCCCAGGCTGGATTCGAACCATCCAGCTCAGGTGTATGTGGCTGGCGCCTTAGCCTGTTGAGCCACAGGCACCAAGCCATTGTCCCCAATTTTTAACTGAGTCTCAAGATCTCTTCATGCTCTACCTCTTTGCTGATTCAAAAAGCTTTGGTATCAGGCGGTGCCTGTGGCTCAAAGGAGTAGGGCGCAGGCCCCATATGCCGGAGATGGCAGGTTCAAACCCAGCTCCAGCCAAAAACTGCAAAAAAAAAAAAAGCTCTGGTATCCTGCCTTCCCAGATACCCCTACCCACTGACCTCAAAGGTGATCCGGGAATGGCGCCGCACAGCCAGGTCTGCAATGTTGACGCGGTTGAAGATTACATTTTCCATGCAGCCACGGAAATTATGCCTATAGGCGAGATTTTTCCGAGCAGCGCCCACCAGACCCCCAACAAACATCTGCAGGAGGAGTGGGGATTGAGGTTCCCTGGGTACAGGAGCATTTTATTCTTTCCCAACCACCAGCCCAGGCTTTATTTTATTTTATTTTATTTTTTTGCGGTTTTTGGCCGAGGCTAGGTTTGAACCTGCCACCTCCGGTATATGGGGCTGGCGCCTTTCTCCTTTAAGCCACAGGTGCCGCCTCCATCCCGGGCTTTATTAAAGACTGGAAACCCACATTTCCCCAGTGTTCGCTCAGGCTCCTTTTCCAGCTCTAACTTCACCACAGTTGGCCGAACACCCTTGGACGAGTCAGTCAATCTGTCTGGGATTCTTTATCTGTAGATTCAGACCAAGGTCTTTACCAACTCCACAAAATTGTGGGAAGATCCAAGGGGACAATTCTCCTACCTAGCCTGATGCCCAAACTCTGGCCTTCTAAACCCCATCTTAGTAGTTCTGAGATGGCATCTAGAAGTATGCATGCCAACAGCAGAAACATCAACAAAACTCAGGCCTTTTCCAGTGAGCAGCAAGGGTGCCAGGAGCTGCTAAGTTATTTGGGAACCAGATTGCAGAAGTTTCTTCTCTAGGAGAGAGAAAACTACTGTCCCTCCCACTCCCACTCATCCAGCACCCCACCAATCAAATGGCACTTCCTCCCTCTCTTACTTCTGTTTTTTTTTTTCCCCCTCTCTTACTTCTGTGTCTAGATTCAGCCTCTCAAAGTCGCCATTGAGCACAAAGGGCTGGACGTAGCCATCCAGGGTGAGATTTGCATCGCGGCCATATCTATCCACACGTACATAGTGCCAGTGCTGGTCGTTGAGGACACCCCCGGCACTCATAGTTGTGTGACCTGGTCTTGGCTGGATAGGGCTGCTGCCTGAGAATGGAGTGAGACAAAGTGAGACCTGAAGCCAGGATAACTCCAGCTAGCCCTAGTCCCCAGGGGGAGCAGCAGTGCCCCAGGCAGAAAAGAGGCTGCAAGACCGACAGCCACCTGGCGAGTGTGTGACTTAACATAAGCATTTAACCTCTGCCAGCGTCTGTTTTCCTGTAGTCCCAGCTATTCGGAGGCTGAGGCAAGAGAATTGCCTAAGCCCAAGAGCTGGAGGTTGCTGTGAGCTGTAACTCCACAACACTCTACTGAGGGCGATAAAGTGAGACTCTGTCTCTGAAAAAAAAAAACTTGGAGCACAACAGCTACTTCTGTGTCGTCTTGGGGGTGTTACGAAAATAATAGTGCATGTGTTACAGTGAGGGTACTGAGGCTCAGGGAAATGTCTTGTCCAAGGTCACACCACTAGTAAATGGTAGAGGTGAGACTGGAATTTAGTTGTGACTCAGAGTCTAGTGCTTTGCTAGCACCAAGTGCTACATTGTAGTAGCTACAAGAAAAGAACGTTTTGGTCCATACAGCAAAGAAGGGGAAGATGGAGCCTGGGCGCGGCTGCGCGCGCGCGGAGGAGATGCCTGGAGGTCGGTGTTGGGGAGCTTCAGGTATTGGCCCCTGGTCGCTCTTACCCAAGCTCATGTGCAGCAGAAGGTGCGCCCCCTGCAGCTCCAGCGTCACGTAGTCTCCTTGGGCTCCCTCGGCATGCAACAGGAGCCCATCCATCTCCTCAGTCTTGAAGCTGAAGGCGAACACGTCCCACAGGCTTTGGCTAACCCCTCGCGGGAAACGGTATGAGATGGCATCGTCGCCGTCGAAATAGAGTATGTCAGACTCTGCAAAGGACCTTAGGTGAACTGGGGGCCGGGAAAACTGTTTCCCTGCCCCCGCCGTGACCCACACCCTTACTGTAAGGGCAGCCGTAGAGTCCGAGCCGAAGGCCAATCTTGCCGCGCGGGTTCCAGGCCAGTGGCACGATGCGGATGTAGCGCGCGGTGAAGTGGTAATGAAAATCGTGGCGCACCACCCCTGATTCATTCACATTACCAAAGAAGGTCTGCGGGGACAGAGGGAGTAGTAACCACATCTCCACCCTCTGCCTACGGCTTTCACACCCAATCTCGACTTTGAGAAAACAAACACGCCAGATATCCCCTGCCTCCGTCGTTTTGTGCACAGTTTTCCTAGCCTAGGGTAGCCTTTCCCAGCTTCCTGTTATTTCCTCAAATCTCAGATCAAATGTCACCTTCTTAGGAAGTTCTCCCAGATTTTACCAAAAAGTGCGCTACATAAACCCTGTGATCTGAGAGTGTCTTTGGACATGTGGTGAGCTGACAGTCCCTCTGGACTGAGTTTCTGGAATGGAATCACTGTTCCTCACCTATCCCCTCACCCCCCACACCTCCTCCCTTCCTCTTTGGGCTAGTGCCCAGCAAGGCCCAGCACAAGAGGCTCCCCAAATACGCGCGGCTGGACGCCCAGAGTACCGCATTGTGCCCTCTCTGGTAAAACGGCGTCCAGTTATCCACTCGGTCACCGTAGAGCAGCATGTAACGTGTGACCCAGTCCCAAGAATTAAAGGAGCCCTGTGTGGCCACGGCCCGGATCCGGTGCTTCTTCATTAAGTCTATCTGGAGCCAGGGATTTGGATCCCCAATCCGAGGTGACCAACCACTTATGCCTATAGAAAGGACAGGGGCTTTTTACCACTGGCTACCCCTCCCCCCTCCACCCGACGGAATCCCTCACCCCACAGTGGTGCTGCTGCCTGTGTGCAGTGGGAGCTCACCGTGCAGCCTGGCAAAGCGGGGCGCTGTGAAGAGCCCATAGTAGGAGGAAGCCCCCAGGGAGCGTGCATACAGGGGTCCCACCAGCTCCTCGTCGCAGCCGTCTGGAGTAGAAAAAAGGACATTTTAGTCACCGGCAGCCCCTCCCAGGCCCTTCCAAAACCGAGCCCACTGAGCAGCCAGTAGAGGAAGCTCCCCTTGCTCTAACCTCCAGGGGCACACCCAGCCTTTCCTTAAAGCCATCAATTCAATCCTGACTTCTGGTGGCTCCCTCCTATAATCCCTAGCACTGAGAGGATGAGGCTGGTGGAATGATAGAGCTCAAGAGTTCAAGACCAGCCTGAGCAAGAGCAAGACCCCCCTCTCTACTAAAAAATAGAAAAACTAGCAGGCCATCGTGGCAGGTGCCTGTAGTTCCAAGTTACTTGGGAGGCTGAAGCAAGATGATTGCTTGAGCCCAAGAGTTTGAAGTTGCTGTGAGCTATGGTGCCATGACACTCTACCCAGTGAGACTCTGTCTCAAAAAAAAAAAAAAAATTAAAAATTATATATATCCTAGCTACAGCAACAGCTGCCTTCTCCTTCTAGGGTAACTCCTAGGCTACACATCAGGACCAAGGCCACACCCTCCCTATCCTAATTCCAGTCTCTGTCCTGGTTTAGTACTCCTCCAAACACAATTCCAAATCTCAGCACCAGGACTTGAGTCAGCCCAAGACATTAATCCAGCTCCAACTTTACTGTCATTCTCAATCATCAACCATGTAAACTTGCACCACCCCCAAATATAAGCCTTCTTGCTCCCAAACCCAGCCAGTCTTAGCACTATCAGCAGTTCCATGCCAGCTTTAGTATCAGTCAGGGTCAACAATTTGTGCTTGGATCCTAACCACAGCTACAAACCCTAGGCCTTGGCCAGCTCCAAAGTCCAGCCCTAGGTCCTGCAAAACCTTAACCCTAGTCTTGGCCACCATACTACTCTTATCCCCAACCCTAGCCTCAAACCCAAGTGCCAGCTCCTGCTTGGATTCTAGTCCCAAATGGTACCTTCCTGACTCCATCCTTGCCTCTCTCTGAGCCCAGCCCCAGTCCCGTGCACGCGCGGCAGCCTCTAAGCTGCATTGCGGAGCGCGGGGGAGAGGCAGGAAAAGATGGGAGCGAGCCTGCGCGCGCCGCCCGGGAGGGACCCGCGACCACCCAAGCCGCAATGCGGAGAGCGCCCACCCAGCAGGCTCTGGATGCCTGGGTCCACCCCACTTGTCCTAGATCCCAGCACTCACAGTAGCCCCAGCCCCGGGCTCCTGAGACAGCAGCGAGCAGGATGCAAAAGAGCCGGAGAGGCATCACGCAGGGCGGACGGTCCCCGGCGGCCGCCTTCCTGTGCCAGGCTCTGGCTAGGGCTCCAGTTCTGGCTTGGGCTCCCAGTCCTCCTCCTGGGGTTTTCAGCAGACCTCTGTGTCTCCTCCTTACCCACCCCTCCCTCCTTTCTCCCCAACCCTTCCCTTTTCTCTCTGTCTTCTCTCTCTTTCTCTTTCTCCTTTCTGTTGTTACTGGTGCTCAGCTCTTCTCTCTCTCCTCTCCTTTCCTTTCCACCCTCTCTCCTCTCACCTCCCCCCTTCTCCAGCTTCTCTCCTTGCACGCGCGATTTTCCAGGACCCCGCGCAAGCGCGCGCTTCAGCCCTGCTGCGAAAGGGCGGGGGCAGAGAGCCTCTAGCCACCAAGAAATATTCAAGTAACCCAAGGCCGGCAGGGTCTCGGGCCACAGGAGTGAGAAAAGGGAAGTAAGGGGAGAAAGGTCCTGAAAAATCCAAGAAATTGGAGGAGGGGGGGACCTCAAGAGGGGATGTAAGTTAAAAAATCTAACATTTTCTGAAGGCAAATTATGTTCCAGGTGTGGTGCTGGACATTCTCTTAATACCTTAATACTGTAAATTTGGCATTTTTACCATAGTTCAGTTTGCAAGCGAAAAACCTGATGGTCAGAGAGGAAAAAAAAAAAACTCACGATCACACAGCAAATAAAAATATTCCAAAATCTATTCTTTTTCCACTGGTAAGGTAAAGAGATACTCTTTTGGGGGAGGTGGACTGGGAAAGCGTGCCCCACAGACCCTAATCTCCACTTCTTTTGGCCCCTCTCCCCGCCCCTTCCTTCCTGTCCCACTAGCAGTTTAACTTCTAACCCCTGCTGCTATACCTCAGAAACCTGTGTTGCCAGAGATGGGGACCGAGCCCACAGAGCAGGTGGGAGTGGGGGCAGGGAGGGAGAGGAGGGTTATAGAGACAGAGGGGAAGTGGAAGGGGAAAGGATGGGATGGTAACAGGCCTCTACCGTCCTATGACCTGGGCAGTATTCCTGGAACTATCTCCGGCTGAGGGGAAGGGCTGGTTGAACTTCCAGGTCCAAGGTCTGACTCAGCTCAGAAAATCTGAGCTCCAACCCTTGAGACCCCCTTGGCATGAGCGGTTCAGTCCACCTTTCCTGGAGGTAGAGGTATGGTGGGGAGGGAAAGGAAAGGAGACAAGCCCACTCCTGACCATTCTTGGAACCCAGGACCCAGGTCTGAGGCAAAGCTTCCATACGGGCGTCCTTCCAGGAGAGGGCGCTAGGAAGGGAAGGGAAGCTCTAAGATTTATTAATAATATAAACTCTTGGCCTTATGGAGAACACCTGCACCTCATCCATTATCTTCCATATTTCAAACAATCCTCAAGAAAACCTTGCTAGGTGGACTGGTCAGGACGTCCAATTTCAAGGTGCTCAAGGTGACCCAGGAGGCTAGAAGCAGAGGCAGGAGTGATGCAAGGGAACCCAAGTCCTGCTGAGTCTGTAGAAGAGTTTGTCTTCTCCCCTGGTATGGTTATACCTGCTCACACAGGAGCTCCCAGCCTGGAAGGCATGTGTGGGAAGAGGAGGTATGTGGGAAGATGTCTCATTAAGGTCCCTCTTATTTTTTTCTTCCCAGGTATCCTGGGGCTCCTACTCTGGGGATGATGAGGAGGCATATTCAGCTGAGCCACTGCCTGAGCTCTGCTACAAGGCTGATGTCCAGGCCTTCAGTCGGGCCTTCCAACCTAGTGTCTCCCTGATCGTGGCTACACTGGGCTTGGCCGGCAATGGCCTAGTCCTGGCCACCCACCTGGCAGCTCGACGACGTGCTGCACGTTCACCCACCTCTGCCCACCTGCTCCAGCTGGCCCTGGCCGACCTCCTGCTAGCACTGACCCTGCCCTTTGCAGCAGCAGGGGCTCTTCAAGGCTGGAGTCTGGGAAGTGCCACCTGCCGGGCCATCTCCAGCCTCTACTCGGCCTCCTTCCACGCCGGCTTCCTCTTTCTGGCCTGTATCAGCGCCGACCGCTACGTGGCTATTGTCCGAGCGCTCCCAGCAGGCCCAAGGCCTTCCACGCCTGGGCGTGCACACTTGGTCTCAGTGATCGTGTGGCTGTTGTCTCTGCTCCTGGCGCTGCCTGCGCTCCTCTTCAGCCGGGACGGGCAGAGGGATGGCCAGAGACGCTGTCGCCTCGTTTTCCCCGAGGGCCTCACGCAGACGGTGAAGGGGACCAGCGCGGTGGCTCAAGTGGTCCTGGGCTTCGCGCTGCCGTTGGGCGTCATGGCAGCCTGCTATGCGCTCTTGGGCCGCACGCTGTTGGCCGCCAGGGGGCCCGAGCGCCGGCGTGCGCTGCGTGTTGTGGTAGCCCTGGTGGCAGCCTTCGTGGTACTGCAACTGCCTTACAGCCTCGCCCTGCTGCTGGATACCGCGGATCTACTGGCTGCCCGCGAGCGCAGCTGTCCTGCCAGCAAGCGCAAGGATCTGGCACTGCTGGTGACCAGCGGCTTGGCCCTCGCCCGCTGCGGCCTCAATCCCGTGCTCTACGCCTTTCTGGGCCTGCGCTTCCGCCAAGACCTGCGGAGGCTGTTACGGGATGGGGGCTGCAGCTCAGGGCCTCATCCCCGTGGCGGCTGCCCCCGCCGGCCCCGCCTTTCTTCCTGCTCAGCTCCCACTGAGACCCACAGTCTTTCCTGGGACAACTAGGGCTGCCAATCTAGAGGAGGGGGGCGTGGTGAAGAAATGATTTCAGGAGGGTAGTGGAGAAGGAGAGTAGGTGGGGGGAAAACTGAGAAAAGTAGGGACCTAAAGGGATTGTTTCTGTGCCTTGCCGCATTAAATTGATAACATGGATGTAAGATGCAACCAACTGTTACTATTTTTGGGTCACCGACTTGGAAATGACTTGTTGCAGGGCAGAGCTAGTGGGTTAACCTACCTCCCACTTGGCCCGCTAGCTCTGATTGGAATGCACAGAGGGGCTGGGCAGTGAGGGTGGGGGCAGAAGGGGGGGACACTAACTCTAGCCACTGATAGTCCCTCTATCTTCACGCAGTCTCTGCCAAGAAATCTGCCAGGAGAGGAGGGGCGGAGGTTCCTCCAGAAATAGTGTAAGGAAGAGCTTTCTAACAACCAGAGCGTTATCCAGTAATGGCTGCCTTAGCGAGTACCGAGTTCCTGGCTTCTGGAACGTTCAAACTGTTGGGGACTCTCTGTGTCTTTGCGTGGTGTGGGGGTATAGGAAGGGGTAGGGACAGGAGTTCCCAGATTGGGAGTTTTCATTAGATGACCACTTTACAATCCTTTCTAAGGTCCTGTGAAGGAAAGGAAAAATGTAATTTAAAAAGTTGAATTGTAGTGTTTCACCTTGGGGAAAAACCGAAGAGGGAATTACAATTTGCAAATTATCAAAAAATAATTGTTATGGGCATGGGGGGGTGAAGAAAACGGGGACTGGGTCAGAGGAAATGCCCTGAACTGATCGGAAACACAGACGGAGAACAGAGCGTATGTTTGTGGCGTCTCCTTTCCTAGGAAATCTCTGCACAGGCCACTGTTATAGGGAGAGAGGGCACGGTCGAGATGGCCTCTAGAGACAGTCACATTGGTCTTTGTGTTACATAGTTGCAACGGGTAGTGTTCATATGTGACAATTCTCTCAGTTTAATATCCGGTCAGCAAAGCCTGTCCCTACCGCTCCAGTCCGGGAGTCCAGGAGCTGGAAGGGCGGGGCGGGGCCACGAGGTCTCAAGGGAGCTGCTGCCTGACAGCCCCGCCCCGCCCCGCCCCGCCTAGTCCAGGCTAGCAGACCTTCCCAAAGCGGTGGGCAACTGAGACCGAGAGCCACAGCCTCTAGGGGCCAGGATCCAGGAAAGGCCGCTGACAGCGCCGATCCCCAAGAGTCCCGCACTCCAACCACTGGAGGCCGACCTGGAAACCTCCACCAGAGACCGCGGGAATCGCTGCTGAGTCAGCAACGCGCGCGCGCGAGCTCGCGGGTCTGCTGTCCCCGCTGCCCCGCCTTGACCGCCTAGCGCCTAGGTTAACCCCTTCTTATACAGAACCGCTGGATATTCTCCCTGAAAAGCCTCCACTCTATTCCGAGACCACAGAATTCCCTAGAATCCCAAGACACCATCCCCACCTAAGTTCGGTGAGCTTGTGCACTCTAAATTCGATTTTATTTCCAGCCCAGGTCTCTGCCTTCACGGAGTCCCTGCCTCAACTTCTTCAATTCAAAAAAGAGGTGACTCGGACCGAAGGACTAGCCTCTTTCACCCTAAGGGTGCAGGACCTGGTCTAGAGCTGTGCTTGGCTCAGGTCTGGACATCCTCTCCGTTGCTAAGGCTCTTTCTGAGGGACCCTGAGATGAGATAAGGGTCACAAGGCAGCAGATGGGCTTTCCAAGCCCTGTACCTTCCTTTCTCCAAAACTCCTATTCAAGAGGATTTTTAATTTGTGGGTCGGTGAGCCAAGAGTTAAAACAAGAGCATGAAGGCGGGCTTCCGTGACGTCACTAGCACCCCCAGTCCGACCTCAGACTCTGGGGCGTGGCTAACATCGCAAGGTCCTCTCCCTCCCTATTCTCCCGCCCCTCCCCGCTGTCACCAAGCCAGGGGCACATGATGCAACCCACAGCGATTTCAGTTGTTTGATTGGTGGTGGCGCCTGGAGCCAGGCACAGGGATTGGGCAGAAGAAGCTGTGACGAAACACGGACCCTGCCTTGTAAAGAAGGGAGGAGAGAAAGAAGGAGGAAGGCGGGGGCCTCCGAGAGGGAGGGGGCTGGGGAGGCGGGGTCCCAGCTCTGTGCTCGCGCCCCCAGCGCGCCAGTCCGGGGGCTGCAGGGAGCGCAGCGCGCGCGCCCCGGGCCCCGGCCACCGGACGCCGTACCGGACACGACCCTCCCTGGAGCTTGGACAACTGCCCACCTCGGACACTGCACCGGACACTGCCCCCCACAGGGCTGGACACTACGACGGACACTACTTCCCAGCTCCGGACATTACTCCCTCCTTTACCTCGGCCCTGGACGATTTCCCCCCTCCCCCTTCGGGGGGCCCAGACACAGAGCCCCCCTCAGACTCTGGTTAACTTCCCCTTGCACCCCAACGCCGGACATTGCCTCCTCCCTTGTGCCCCTCTCCCTCCTTCTCCCACCTCATCTTTCCCCTCCTCAAGTGGGAGCTGCACCGATTTCTCCGACCCCCTGCTGCTTGGCCACGGCTGCCCGCGCCCCCATCTCCCGGCTCCTCGCCCGGATGCCTCTCCCCGGGGGATTGTGGTGGCTCCTCTGCTGCCGTCGAGGCTTCACTCTTCTGCATCGGGACTACGGGGACGGAGAACTTAGCGGGGACGGGGAGGAGGACGAGGACGAGGAGACCTTTGAGCTACGAACCCCGAGTCCAGCGGGCGGCGGGAGGGTAAGTCCTTGGGGGTTTGGAGCCTGGTCTCAGTCGCTCTCACTATAACCAGCCCTCACGCGGGATCCGTCTCCAGACTAGCCAAACGCCGCGCGCTTGGCAAACTGGGGACGTCGGGGAGGTTTCTGCCTGGGAGCCAAAGCCCCTGGGACTTCAAGGAGCTGCAGCCCTGCTCTGGATGTGCCTGTGGGCCCCGCGCCGCACGCTGGGCGCTGTCCACCTGCTGGGGGCCCTGAGGCAAGGGAGGCGTCACGCGTGGCCCGACCTGGCCCTGCCTCTCCCTTCCCTGCCGGGCTCGCGTCCCATCCCGTCTCCTTCCGCCTCCGCCAGCGCCGAGGAATGTGGTGAGGCCGGCTGGGCAGCTCGAACGCCTGGGTCCCCTGCGCTCCCAATTCGTGAGCGCTGGAGCCAGATGCGGGAGCTCCTGCTGCGAGGACCTGGTCGAGGGGGTGAAGGTATCCTAGGATTGGGGTCTGCGGTGGGGACCCCACGAAAAGGGAGCTGGGGGCCATGGCTCTTTGAGGACCCCTCGTCGTTACCCTGCCACCCAGGAAAGAACTCTTGGTCTTCCCCGGTGAGGCTCCTGGGAAATCCCTGAGGGGATGGTGAGGGACACATAGTTGCCTGGTTTTATTGAACCTTCCCGTGGAGAAACCGAGGCACAGTTGGTGTGGGAGACATCTTCCCAGAGCACCCCCTCCCTCACGCCCCTGCACACTGGCGACCAGACTCCTGTGTGCTGTGGCCAGAGTCAGGCTCCCATCCCCCGCTCAGGGGTCTCCAGTAGGCCCTGTGGCTCCATGCCCGGGTGGGGCGGGCTGCGCGCCGCTGGGGCTCTGGCCAGCACCTGGCGGAGGCGGAGGGTGGATAAATATAGAGGGGGAGAGGGAGGGAGAGAAGCAGAGGACTGCGATTAGGGGAGTTAGTCTAAAAGGGTGGTCAGTACCTGACGCCATGGTGGTTGGGCTGAGAGCGCAGACACAGACTCTCCAGAAAATAGGTGAATGCTCACCTAGGGAAGGCTCAGGACCGCAACATCCTCAAGCGGCCAACTTAGGCAGGGTCGACTCTGTCAACCAGGCCATTGCCTCCCTCATGCTCCACCTCCACCCCCTCCTTAGAGCATGGGGACAGGTGTCCCTGGTCCCCCTCCCCCACCTTCCTTTCCCAGCTCTAGCAGTCTGGGCACAATATGAGGATGGCATGACTCCTGCCTGGCTGGCCTTTCAGTCGGGTTTGTGGCCTCTCTCAGACCCCAGTCTACAGTTGAAGTTGGGGGTGTGGAGTGGAGAAGGGTAGTGGGGGATGGGCAAAACTTGACCTACACCTGCCTCCAGAGTGTGTGCCATTCCACAGTCTGGCCTGCCCTTTCTGAGCCCCAGCAAAGAGGCAGGGGCTCTGTTCACCCTTGAGTCTCAGAGGTGTCTATGGGAGAACTTAAGAAGCTCTTGGAAAAACCCCATCCTGAAAGGATTCCTTTTCCCTTCATTCACCTCTGTGGCCACCACCTGGGCTCCCCTGGCCAAGGAGGCAGAGTGGGTGAAGGGAAAATGAGGAGGAAGGGGTGACTTCGATGGAGCCTGCCAGAACCAGAATGGACTTCATTCACCTCTCTGGTTTCAAAGACCGGGAAACTAAGGCTCAGAGAAGGGAAGAGACTTGCCTAAGTTTCCACAGTGAGTTAGTGGTGAGGCTGATATTAGAACCCAGGTCTCTTGACTCCCTGCCCAATGCTCTTTCCACCCTACACCACCCCTGATTGTATCTTCAAAGAGTAGCAAGGATCGTGATTCTTGACTTCTTTGCTCCTGCTATTCTGTAGAGCTTGCTCTTTAGAGACTGGAGGGATGGGTGAGCCTCTCCCAGGGGGATTGTGGTGTCCCAATCACGACCCCACTCATTGACTCCTTCCTCAATCCCAGAGCACTGCTGTCCTGGGGGCAGATGCAACGGACATTAGAGGTGGAGGGTTTGCCAGATCTTGAGGGTTTGCCTGTCTCCCCAGGGTCCCCTGGACTTAACACTGTCTCAGCCTGTGAGGAGCGGTCCCATCTCCAACAGGTGAGTTACTTTGGCGACACCAGCCATTTCCCGGGACCCCAATCCTTGCTGTCTTCCCTCGCGGGGTTGTGCAATAAGGGAGAGGCCCTGCACCGGACGCTGTGGTTTGGCCGGGGTCCCGGGGGGCGGTCCGGCCGGGGGCGCTGGGAGAAACGGGGGGGTCCGGGCTATTTCTAGTGCGAGGTCAGAACGGCTCCACGGTTCCCACAGCCGGGGTGGGGGGTGGGGTGGGGAACGGTGTCCAGCTTGGGAGCTGGTTCTGGCAGTCTGGGGAGCCCCTACTGAAGTGCCCCCTGGAGGTGGAGTGGAGGCCCCGCAGACTCGCCCGACCCTCCCCTCCTACCCAGGCTGCAGAGCTGGGAGGAAACCTGGAGCCTCATCCCAGAGAAGGGGCTGCCTGAGGACGACCCTGACGTCGTTGTGAAAGGTAGGGACCCTCTCAACACACCCTGGAATACCCAATCCCAACCCTCCAGGGGATAATGTCACCTCCAGCTGATGCCGCTTCCCCTTCCATCCTCCCCACAGGCTGGCTATACCGTGAGCCCCGCGGAGGGGGTGCGCGACCCTGGCTGCCCCCACGCCGGGCCTGGTTCGTGCTCACGAGGGACTCTCTGGACCAGTTCAGCAACAGTGGGAAGGGAGCGCGGCGTCTCGGGAGCCTGGTGCTTACCAGTCTGTGCTCGGTAACCGGCCCAGAGCGCAGGCCCAAGGAGACCGGTGAGATCCTGTACAGATTCTCCTATGGTCAAGGGCAGGGACCACAGCTGGCCCTGATTGCTCTCTACGGCCTCTCTTTCCCCCAGGTCTGTGGTCAGTGACTGTGTCTGGCCGGAAGCATAGCATCCGCCTCTGCACCCCGCGCCAGGCAGAGGCAGAACGCTGGGGGGTGGCACTGCGGGAGGTGATCGCCTCCAAGGCTCCACTGGAGACCCCCACCCAGCTACTGCTCAGGGATATACAGGTGAGAGAGAGGACTCTTGCAGAGAGCCAGGAGAGTGGTGGACGCATGGGAAGTTCCCTTCTTCATCATGATGACCCTCTCCCTGGTCCCTAGGAGAGTTGTGGGGACCCAGAGGCTGTGGCCCTCATTTACCGGCGGAATCCGATTCTGAGGCACACCACTGGAGCCTTGTACGCCCCGCTCCTGCCCCTGCCCTATGGAGTCAGTGCCCCAGGTGAGTGGGCCTATGGCCCAAGTCTCCTGGATGAGATGGGGGTAGATCAGAGGTAAGAATTTGAAACCCTTAACTGGCAGGGACCTAAGAGTCCTCAAGGGGCCTACCAGCTCCTCACTTTTCAAGGGATGAGGGCCTGGATCACTTTCTCTATGGGTCTTATTTTGACCGCTGATGTTCCTTCAGGAGTTGGTTTTTTTCTTGTTTGTTTGTTCTTTTTTTTTTTTTTTTTTTGAGACAGAGTCTCACTATGTTGCCCTCGGTGGAGTGCAGTGCAACCTCACAGCAACCTCAAACTCCTCTCTTGCCTCAGCCTCCCAAGTAGCTGGGACTACAGGCACCCACTACAATGCCTGGCTATTGTTTTGTTGCAGTTGCTTAGCCAGCCTAGGCCAAGTTCGAACCCGCCACCCTCAGTGTATGTGGCTGGCATCATAACCACTGTGCTACAGGCGCCGTGTGGAGCCTTCCTTCAGGAGTTTTTATACTCCCTTTTTTATTTTTTCATAGAAGAGTATACTCAAGAGTATGCTCTTGAGACTATGTCATATTACCTTTACAAGTGGTGACTTTGGGAGAATATGTTTGCCTCATTTAGCCATATTTCTCCCTAAATGGCCCAGATCCTAAAGTTAGAGGATTAAGGGGGGCTAGGAGAACCTTGATTTTCTCACTTCTAATCCTGATTCTTTTGTGTCCCATGGGGATGGCTCCTAGTATCCAGCAACAGAATCTAGAGAGTTGAACTTGTGTCCCTTAGTCTATCCCTGTACCTTACTAACTCAAAGTCCAGGCTTAGCAGGATGCAGATGGGGAAGTTCCTGGGGGGGCAAGGGTTGAGAGTTTGGCAACCATTGTTTCCCTTGCTCTTCCTGTCATTCCCATACCTCCCCTCCTTGTTACCCCTGTCCCCTCATACTCGCTCTAATCTTCCCCTGGTTCACGCCTTCCTCCCAGGGCACAGCTCTGTGTCCCTTCTCCAAACCATCCCTCCACCCCTACCCTCCTGCAGGTCCAGGCTATGCACCCTTGCGAGAGGAGGCGGTGAGGCTGTTTCTGGCGCTGCAGGCGCTGGAGGGGGCGCGGCGCCCCGGGCCCTTGATGCAGGGTGTGCTCCAAACCTGCCGGGACCTGCCTGCACTCCAGGACGAACTCTTCCTGCAGCTGGCTAAGCAGACCTCGGGCCCCGCAGGGCCTCCGGGGCTCCTAGCTACTCAAGACCCTGCTGCTCTGCGGTATTGGCAGCTCCTCACCTGCATGAGCTGCACCTTCCGGCCTGGGGGAGCCGTACGGGGGCATCTCCTGGGGCATTTGGAGAGGTGAGAGGGAGGGGCAGGAGTAAAACCAAGGCAAAGGAGCTACAAGTTTGCGAGAGAATTGACAGGTTTTTGCAAAAAGTTTGGTGGATGAAGAACCCAGATCCAGATTATTCGCCCAAGATCAGGGCTGCTGGTTCTATACCCAGTGCTTTTGTGGGAAATACAAGATCCTATCCCAGTTGTAAGCAGCTAACTTACAATAAGGCCCCTCTTTGGGCAGAGGAATAATTAAAAGGCTGCTTTGGGTCAGGGTGATGTAGGGCAGCGCCAGGGTTTAGGAAAGCGCAGCAAAGTGGCTGGATTTCAGACTTTAGCGCGAAGAACCAGCAGGAGGTTTTGGGAAGAGGACTGGACATTTGGGAGAAAACTTCCAGGGGGACTTAATTCAGCTCCATACCGAGACTTGAGTTGGGGGGTGGAGGAGGAAATCCACCAGATAAGCAATAATAGAAGGTGAGAGGGAGGGAAGGAGAGAAGGAAGGCCCTTGGAACACTGATCCCAGGGTTGCTCCTAACTCAGGACCGAGCAGGCACTTCCAGACTCAGAGCTGGCGGAATATGCGCGCTTCATCCGGAAAGCGCTGGGCCGGACGCGCGGCCGAGAGCTGGTGCCCTCGCTGGCAGAGATTTCCGCGCTCAGCAGACGACAGGAGCTGTTGTGCACCGTGCACTGTCCTGGGGCTGGTGCCTGCCATGTGGCCATCGACTCCCACACCACAGCGGGAGAGGTGAGGCCATAGAAAGGACCCCCAGAACCCCCAACGCCACCTTCCAGCTTCTTATGCCTGGCTTTCCCGGCTCCTGGGCCCTAGGTGTGCCCTGAGTCTCAGATTATTTCGGTGAGGCAGGGAGTGGTGGAGACAGGACTGAGACTCCTTCCAGATGAATCAGCCCCTCCCAGAATCCTGCCAATACCCCTGGGTGGTCTGATTTTTCCCCCACCCCCTCATGTAGGTGGCTCGAGAACTGGTGGGACGGCTGGGCTTGGCCCGGAGCCGCAACACTTTCGCACTGTACGAGCAGCGAGGGGTCCAAGAGAGAGCCCTGGCTGGGGGCACCCTCGTGGCTGACGTGCTCACCAGGTTTGAGAAGTAAATGTCCAGCCCCAGCCCCTACTCTTTATTAACCCACCCACTTCTCAGCGTCGGTCAATCACTAAGAAACGTTTATTGAGCTCTTGCCACTTGCGACTTTCTGTAGTTTACAGATGAACCCCTGCTCGCGGGCTGTTTGCATTCTACATTCTGGGGACAACTTCACAGCGCCTTCCGCCCAGGCCCCTCCCCCAACCCATGGCCCCGCCCCATCCCAAACTGCAGGCTTGTGTCGACCTAGCTTCTGCATTGCATCGTGCCCTTTTCTCTTCTGCAGTTTGGCTATGCAAGAAGCTGGGCTAGAGGACTCTCCAGACTCCGGGTGGAGACTGTGTCTGCGTCTTCACGGACCTCTGCACCCTGAGGGGCTGTCCCCAGACAGTCACGAATTGCCTTTCCTCTTTGAGCAGGTGAGGACCTCCGGCGTTCATGCCTTCAAACCCCAAGCCTAAACCTCTCCTTTTCTGGGCCATCTCATTTGATCATTACGCGACCCCACCGAGGCTTTATTCGAATCTGGACACCTCCTCACGTTCCAAACCTTGAGGTGTTTTCGCCACCGCACAGCTACGGCTTCCGCACTAACCCTATGCCTCCCCTGTAGGCTCACGCTCTGTTGCTTCGGGGCCGACCGCCCCCGCCCGACGACACGCTGCGCGCCCTGGCTGCGCTGCGCCTACAGAGCCTGCACCGGGACTTCTCCCCGCGAGTGCCACTGCCCAGCCTGGACCACCTGCTGCCGCCCCCCGCCCCGCCGCGGGAAGACGCGCCCCGCCCGGCCCCCAGGCCGCCCCCCTCCGCTGCCCTGCTGGCCGGGGCACTCTGGAGCCCGGGCCTGGCCAAGAGGCGGGCGGAACCCGGCCGGCGCGGCAGGACCCGCCGCTCCGCGGGAAGCACGGCCCGCGAAGGAGGAGGCGGCGCCGGCACGGCAGCTGCTGTGCTGGGCGGCTGGAAACGGCTACGGGGCATGGGCCGAGCTGAGGCCATGGCTGCCTACCTGGCCCTGGCGGCGCAGTGTCCGGGGTTCGGCGCTGCTCGGTATGACGTTCTGGAGCTGAGCACGGTGAGGGGGAGAAGGGAGAAGGGGACTCTGGTGGCCCAAGCCCCACACCTTTGCCCCAGAGACGCAGGCCCCCACTGCGGGTCACTTCATTCCCTATATCTAGAACAGCCACCATTTCAAACTCCAGGAGTCACCAGTCTTGGGCCCTCACATCCCTGGAGCCATAGCCACCTCCACCCGTGCTGTGACTCTTTGGGGGTTGTGTGTCAGGAAACTCCCTGCTCCCTGGCTCACCGCCATCTCCCCCTACCAAAAATAATGCTGCAGGATTTCCACCTTCCACCCTCACTCTGCCTTTTCAGGAGCCTGGTGGGGGTACTCCTCAGAAACTATGCCTGGGCCTGGGAGCCAAGACCATGTCCCTCTCCCGGCCTGGTGAGACAGAGCCCATCCACAGTGTCAGCTATGGCCATGTGGCCGCCTGCCAGCTAATGGACCCTCACACCCTGGCACTGAGGGTGGGAGAGAGTCAACTTCTCCTGTGGAGTCCCCAGGTGAATGGAAGAGAGGCTATGGAAGGAGGAGGGTAGGAAGGGGCTGTGGAAGGAGGAGGGGAGGGAAGGGATGACATGAAACATTTGTTGAACACCATGCATGGGCCAAGTACAGCTCTAGGCACTGGGAATCCAGCAGTTCTCAAAGATAGTTCAAGGAGCTTACATTAGAGGTGGGGAGTCAGACAATTAACAAGGAGTCAAAGGCTACAAAGGAAAGTGGCAAGAAGTTACTAGAGGGGCCATAGCATTAGGTAGTCAGAGAAGGAGTCTCAAAGACGGTGAAATTTAAAATAGCCATACAAGATCTGGGGAAACAGCCTTCCAGGTAGTGGGAATTGCAAGGCCCTGCGATGAAAGTGAACTTGGCATGTTAGAAGAGCAGAAAGAAGCAAATATGACTGGCACATAGGGAGTAAGGGAGAGAGTGGTGGTGAGGAAGGAAAGGTTGAAGGAACCAGTATCCTGGTAGGGAAATTGGAACCCTAAAGCCTGGATGGAGGATGAGAAAAGAAGATTCCAGTGCCCATGTTTCACACTGACCTCTGCCCTCTCTTAGGTGGAAGAGATCATGCAGCTGGTGAATGCCTACTTGGCCAACCCCTCCCCCGAGAGGCCCTGCAGCAGCCCTTCTCCTCCATGCCAAGACCTGCCAGACATCTCCCTTCCCAGTCAGCACCCAGGCCTGGATGAGACCCAGGGACAGTCTGGCTGCTTGGGGCAGCTGCAGGACTGAGCCTGCCAAGAAGTCACAGACTTCCCTCTAGCCTCTAGCCTGGGCCAGGACCACTCTGAGATTTGAGGGAAACATGGACCCTTTTGGCCCTGCAGGGACAGGGCACACCCCACACTCAATGGCTGCAGTGGGTGTGGACAATTTTCTAGTTTGTTTCTTAATTTATTTGTAGAAGAGAAGCAAAAAAAAAAAAAAAAAATCCTTATTTACACAAATGCTTCCTGTGTGAGTGTTGTCAGTAGAACAAGTTGGAGCCCCATGGTTCTGAGCTCCGCCCCTGGGGACACCCACACACCTGGGCTTTTACCAGCCAGGGAGGGTCTGGACACCACAGAACTCCACCCTCCTTGACCTTCTAGATTTAACCTCTTCCTGGCCAGTAAGCTGCCACAGAGTTGTGGGTAGTGCCAGCAAGAAGGCAATATCTGAAGCTGGCAATTACACTTCCTTCTCCATTGAGTGGAGTAAGGGGTGGCCTCCTGGCATCCCTGAGGCTGGAAGGCAGTGAGTCATCAGGACTGGCATTACCCTGATGTCCAGCTCTGGGCCCTGGTTGGGTCCATCGTTGGTTCCTTTGGCTTTGGGCCTACAACAGAGAGAAGCTTGGGGCAGACAACAGACCCAAGGAATCTTCTGGCACAGAAAAGTAATTCAGGATGGATTCAGCCCTACTCCTGAATTCTGTTCCTGAACATAAAGTTGGGTTGAAATGGGTTGAACTCCTGGGATTCTGACGGCCCTGGACACTGGGAATCCAGAGTCCTAGCTGTCCTTACCTGCTAGATGCAGTCAGCCCTGCTTTAGCAGACTCTACCTTGTCTGCCCTGAGTGGAGGAGGCTGAGGCAATGTAGTTCACACGGGCTAGAGCTTAGGCACTAAGCAGACAGCAGACTTCAGGAAACTTTTGTGAACTTAACAGAAGATCTGACTCCAACTAAACAGCCAGGCTCAAGCTGAGGAATGCCAGTGGAAACAGTGGATACACTGGACTAAGTGGTAAGATATTAGAGGAGGTGAAGGCCACCCTATCACATGCCTAGAATTTGGAGGTACCTTCACCATCCCTATACTCACAGATCAAGCCCTGACTATATTGACAAGCTTTACTACTTTATTATTATATAAGCATATTAAGGGTTAGGGCATGGAAAAGAAGCAGGACCAGTTTATGGACTGGAGATGTATCATGAAAAGTTGTCAGTAACATGAAGTTGGGTCAGAGGGACCAAGCACAGTGAAGGTTATGCCTCTTGTCCAAGAGAATTGGGAGAAGAAATCACTGCTCCTAGGTGCCCCAAGAGATGTAGTCCAGCTATGTGGCAGCATGGTATTCATCAATGAGCTCCTGTACAACTTCCCTGACCTGTCCATCTCATCAAAGTTGTCCTTGAACATGTCCTCCTTGCAAAACTGCTCTAGGAAGGCATCCCGCTTCCTCAGCTTGTCAAACTGCTGGCAGGAACTTTCGAAGAGCTGAAAGAGACGAAAATCTCCAAAATGGGAGCCAGTGTAGGACACGGGCTAAGAATGGACTAGGGGAAAAAGATGAAGGCAGGAAGCCCAACAGCATGGCCAGAGAAGACCTGGTGACTAGACTCACCAAGGAGATACTAGTGTGGTTGGCCATCAAGAGCCTGCTGACTCGGTGGGCTGAGGGCAGGTAGGGAGACTTCCTTGACAGGGCCACCTGGATGCTGGCTGGGCCCCACGGGATGAAGTTGGCCAACTTCCATTCTCGGATCCTCTGCAGGCTCTGTGGACCTGGGGTGGATACAGGAGCAGTGGAGGTAGCCTCTACTCTACCCCTCTGGGTGCAGGGCCTAGAACAAATGGGCCTCACCTACCTGCGTGGGGTCCACCTCTCCCTGGATGATGTTGAGGATAGCGATGTAGCAATGGTTGGTCTGGCGGTCCCGGCCCGTGGACACCATCACATTCTTGGGTTGTAGCTGCCGCCTCATGACATCCAGGACCGTGGTCTTCCTCACACTGGCCACCTGATAGGAAAGTGTGTCACAGGGGCCAGTCCAGCAGCACTCAGGTCACAGTTCAGAGATTCATGGAGAGATAAGAGTAGTGAACGTGTCTCCCATCAGACCTGGGGCAAGATGGTCTCTGTGGCAGGAGCCAGAGGCAGAGGGAAGATGGAGAGCAAGTCAGTGAGGAAGTGGCCTGCTCCGTGCCTGTGCCTCAGCCTCTGGGGGCCACAAAGGGCAGCTCCCAGGGCAGTGGGGAAAAGAGAAAGACTGGGACAAGGCCTGCTGGGCTCAGGGCCAGCCTGGCCCAGGACACTGAGGGTTGATCTTACTGACTGGTCGGTGGTGAGGGGGGTGTATCCGGTCATGAGGAAGTGGAGCTGTGGGGTGGGGATGAGGGAAGCGATGAGGCCGATGAGGTCGTTGTTCATGTAGCCAGGGTAGCCCAGGGTGGTGGTGCTGGCTGACACGATGACCTGGGGACAGGAGTGCCATGCCATGGGCCTTGGCCTGGGCAGGACCTCCCTTCCCCAGATGGTCCCACAGCAAGGAGGGCTTCCGGTCAAAAGGAGTCCAGGATTGGGGCTCACCAGCTGACTGATCTGGGAAAAGGATGGGTTCTGGATGTGTAGGCGATCTGTGGCGATCCGGTTCAGGGCTGTGTTGTCCAGCACCACTTAGGGGGACAGAAGAGAGTCATAGCACCTTATTGCGGAGAAAGGGAGCATAGAAATAAGATAAGATATTTAGTTCCTGATGAACTCCAAAACCAGGCAGCAGGTTTGTTAATTTAAAAGTACAAAAAAATGGGTTCAGCGCCTGTGGCTCAACGGGCTAAGGCACCAGCCACGTACACCTAAGCTGGCGGGTTCGAATCCAGCCCAGGCCGCCAAACAACAATGACGGCTGCAACCAAAAATAAAATAAAATAAAATAGAAGTACAAAAAATGGCCAGGCAGGGCGGCGCCGGCCCCATATACTGAAGGTGGTGGGTTCAAATCCGGCCTCGGTGAATTGCAAAACAGAAAAATAGCCGGGCGTTGTGGTGGGTGCCTATAGTCCCAGCTACTCGGGAGGCTGAGGCAAGAGAATCACCTAAGCCCAGGAGTTGGAGGTTGCTGTGAGCTGTGTGATGCCATGGCACTCTACCGAGGGTGATAAAGTGAGACTCTGTCTCTATAAAAAAAAAAAAAAAAAATTG
>CAUYON010165251.1:0-39152 GCA_963573935.1 Arctocebus calabarensis
AGAGTGCCATGGCATCACAGCTCATAGCAACCTCCAATTCCTGGGCTTAAGCGAGTCTCTTGCCTCTGCCTCCCAAGTAGCTGGGACTACAGGCGCCCGCCACAACGCCCGGCCATTTTTTGGTTGCAGCCATCATTGTTGTTTGGTGGGTCCTGGGGCTGGATTCGAACCCGCCAGCTCAGGTGTACGTGGCTGGTGCCTTAGCCCGTTGAGCCACAGGCGCCAAGCCGCCTCTCTGTGTCTTAATCTCCTCTTCTTGTAAAGACATGTTAGACTGAATTAGGCCCCACCTACCAAATTTAATCACCTCTTTAAAGCCTCCATGCCCAAATACAATCATATTTTGAGGTACTAGGGGCTAGTGCTCAACATAGAAAATTGGAGAGAGACACAATTCAGCCCACAAAAGTATGCACAGAAGTGTTGAGAACATAGGAGGGACAGAGTCCCACCACAGAACTCCTGGCATTTGGAAGGCAGATCTCCTGTATTCCAGAGCTTCAGCCAGACCTCCTCAAATGGGATTTCAAAGTAGTTTGGCATCTGAGTGGCCTTTTCTCAAGGCAGCCCATTATGTGAGTATCTTTATCAAAATGTGTTCCCAGAGTGAGGTGATATGAGTTCTGTGCTGGGCTTTGGGCAAAATATTTCTGTGTTACAAGTATGTAACATAGGCTTGGCGCCTGTAGCTCAAGCAGCTAGGGCGCCAGCCACATACACGGGAGCTGGTGGGTTTGAATCCAGCCTGGGCCTGCCAAATAACAATGACAACTACAACCAAAAATAGTTGGGCGCCTGTAGTGGTGGGTGCCTGTAGTCCCAGCTAGTTGGGAGGCTGAGGCAAGAGAATCACTTAAGTCTAAAGTTTGAGGTTGCTGTGAGCTGTGACACTATGGCACTCTACCCAGTGACAGCTTGAGACTCTGTCTCAAAATAAAATAAAAATTAAAAAATTAAAAAAAATCACAATGTAACAGAGTATACTGTACAATGAAAATCCTCTCTTCTACCACTATTCCTCAGCCAGCCAGTCCATCTCCTTAGAGGCAATCATTGTTAGATATTAGATTCTTATCCTTCCAAAGAGAGCCTTTTTTTGTCTTTTTGGCAGAAATGAGGTCTTGCTATGTTGCCCAGGTGGTCTCTAACTCATAGCCTCAAGCAATTTTCCTGCCTTGGCCTCCAAAAGTGCTGAAATTGTAGGTGTAAGCCACTGCACCCAGTCCAGAGAGAACGTACATGCATGTTCAAGAAAATAAGTATAATTTTTTTATGCAAATGGTACAAATTTGCAACATTTTTTTCCTTTCTTTTTTCACATACAAACAAACCTTGGTGACATTTTCTACTTGTAAGTAGAGAACTTCTGGATTCTTTTTTATTTCTGTTTAGTTTTAGAGTCTGACAACAATTTATTTAAACATTTCTCTACTGTTGTACATTTAGGTGGTTTCTAGTCCTTTGCTGATGCAAACATTATCACAAAGTCCAAAGTACTTCTCTGTGTATGAGTGTATCCTAGAACCAATTATTAGAGGTGGAATTTCTGGGATAAAGGGGATGATCATTTGTAACTTTGAAACATATTGCAATATTGGTTTCCATTGAAATTATAACAATTCACATTGGTCGAAGAAATGTGAATCCGGATGCAGGGGAAGCTTATGCAGCTAGAATCCTAATGCAAGGAGGCATATATAACATTGTGGTCAGGGGAAGGATGTCTAGTCACTGAGTTGCCTGTGTCTCTCATTAGCTTCTGATAAGATATTCTTCCCATTAGTCTTGGCAGGTCCCCTCTATATTTGTGTACCCATTGCTGTGTGACTCCTTACCTGTTCTTTCTCTCTCTCTTTTTTTTGGACACAGAGTCTCACCCTCAGTATTTACCTACTCTCAATTGTGTCTGTCTAGGTCATGTGCATAATAGCTCTTCATTACTTCCTCTTTTATGGCTACAATTTATATAAATACTATGTCCCAGTTGGCTTGGAAATTCTTTGGAAGTAATACAATTTCATCTCTTTCAAGACCCCACCACTTGCAAATTGTGAGAGTACATGCAGTGAGAATAAGATGGAGTCAGTCATTATTATTGTTATCCCTGGGTTAACAGGGATAATTGATAATTATAAAAGAATAAAGGGCTGTCATGACACAGCTGGTCTGGTTAGTTTAGGTCCTAAGTGACCTTTACTTCATGTCTCTCATTCTTGTTATTTTGTAGATTCAGCTTTAACCTGAAAGTGTCTATCTTGAGTAGTTTAGGGTAATTGATTTAGCAAATTAACTTCTCAATTAGAAATGTTGTTTTGGGTCATGGAGTGTCAATTATTGCTTATTATGGGTCATGGGTTGTGGTGATTGTTCTTTAAGATAAGTGTTAATGTTGTTTAAGGTAAGGGTTAGTTTGGTCCTTGTTTTTAATTTTTATGTGTAAAACTATGATTTTGGAAATGGAAGAACAGGCTACTCATACTGTTCTCCAGAATCCTGGGCTTCTGACCAATAAAGTTTGGTGCACCCATCCCTCCATCTCTGTCTCTGCATATTGGCTGACAGTGACCCAAGTGGCCAGATCTTCTTCATCTGGTGACAATCAGAGGCATTTTGTTTCAGTCTACTGAGCCTGCGAAGAGTTTAAAATATCCATTCAGTTCAGTGAATGGATAACCCAGGGATAACAATAATTCAAAAAGAGTAAAACACTTTGGAACACTATACATTCTCCTATTTTATGTTTAAATATTTTACCAGCTGAAGTCATTAATACCTGTTTGTTGATAGTTGTTTGAAACCCTCCAGTGGTATTCATGTGAGTATTCTCATCTTTCTCCTGTCTTGCCCAAACTTATCGAAATATCAATGTTCTTTTTAAAAAGATTTGGTTGCAAGAAAAATGCCTAAAAAAATCCAGCCTGGGCCCGCCAAACGACAATGACGGCTGCAACCAAAAAATAGCCGAGCATTGTGGCAGGCTCCTGTAGTCCCAGCTACTTGGGAGGCAGAAGCAGAAGAATCGCTTAAGCCTAGGAGTTGGAGGTTGCTGTGAGCTGTGATGCCACAGTACTCTACCCAGGGCGACAGCTTGAGGCTCTGTCTCTAAAAAAAAAAAAAAATTTGCTTATCATTTTGAAGGTTACTATTTGTTTTTGTTAATGCTAAAACAGGAAAGAAGAGCAAGCACTTAATATAGAATGGAAAACCTGGGATTGAATCTCAGCTCTGGCATTTATGAGCTGGATGAACTGGAACACTTTGTGGTGTCTCTATATCAGTTGTTCTCCATGTGTGGGCTACCTGATTCAAGCAACACTGGTATCCCTGAGAATGTGTTTACAATATAAATTATCAAGACCCATCTTGGACCTATAGAAACAGAAAGTCTCTCTTGGGGCTTAGCCAATCTGCGTTTAACAAGTTTTCCAAGAGATTCTGAAACATCCTCCATTTCCTTGTTTGCGAATGGATAAACATAATTTCTTGTAGGTGAAACATAAATGAAGTAATATAAACAAAAGAAATCTATATATCAGGGTCACAAGTCAAAAGCCCTGAGTGAGGAGACATTAGTTAATAGGGAGTGGTGGAGAAAATAGCTACCCTCTCTAAAGGAATTCAAATTATCATTATTTTTTAAAACATCATGCCAGTCAAACAAAACCTGTCAAAAATTAAATTCTGCCTGCAGGGGCCAGCAGTTTAAGAGGAGTTGAAACTGCAAAGTGCTATACAAATATTAGACTATGTTCATTGACCTTAAAGCAAACAAACAGAAAAGACTGGTGATATAACATTTCTGAAAGTATTTGGCTTACGACAGTTGCTATAATTAGAGTAACCATATAATTTACCATCCAAACTGAACACTTCTAAAGATGAAAGGAACCACTATTAATAATCACACCAGGACAAAGTGAAATCCAAGACTATTCCAGGCAAAGCAGATGTATGAACACTCTGGCTTTAGTCATAAAATCACTCACAATCCCCATTTGACTTAAGATTAAGAACAGATAAAAATTAAGGATATTGGGGCCAGGCATAGTGGCTCATACCTGTAATCCTAGCACTCTGGGAAGATGAGGCTGGTGGATTGCCCTGAGCTCACAGGTTTAAGACCAGCCTGAGCAACTGTGAGACTCTAAAAATAGCCTGGCATTGTGGCAGGTACCTGTAATCCCAGCTACTTGGGAGGCTGAGGCAAGAGAATTGCTTAAGCCCAAGAATCAGAGGTTGCTGTGAGTTATGATGCCATAGCACTCTACCGAGGGTGACAGAATGAGTCTCTGTCTCAAAAAAAAAAAAAAAAATTAAGGGTATTCTTCTTGGTGGGGACAAACTACTGGTACTAGAGAGAGGCTGGAAGTTAGGATTCAGAGAGAGACATTGGGAAGAAGAACCTTTTTTTGGTAAGACAAAAAGGACGGAGTTAAGGTTAAGACATGTGTTGAGCTACTGAAGGGAGTATAGGTGACACTAGCTGATATTTTCGAAGTCAGAACAAAAGCTATGAAGGAAGTTAAGTCAGGGATCAGAGATGTAACAAGAGGGAGGAAGAAACACAGATAAACAAAGAATAGGCAAAACACATGCAGACAGTAGTGTTGAAGACATGCAGGGGAAAAAAAACCCACGAGAAGACAGACTGCCACAGATGTTGTGGGGAAGACCCACCCGGGTCAATGTACAAAAATAGAGAACAACCTCTTAGAAAGGAAGTTCCTTGCTTCTCCCCTGAACTAGGGATGACTGGTTTTCCTCATGATTGGAAATTCCCCAAGGTGGTGATTATATCTTCCACATTTCTGCAAAGTTTTTTTTTTTCTTTTTGAGACACAGCCTCACTTTGATACCCTGGGTAGAGTGTTGTGATGTCATAGGTCACAGCAACCTCAAACTCTTGGGCTCAAGTGATCCTGTTGCCTCAGCCTCCCCAGTAGCTGGGACTACAGGCCCCACCACAATGCTAGCTATTTTTAGAGACAGGGTCTCACTCTTACTCAGGCTTGTTTCAAACTCCTGAGCTCAAGCAATCCACCTGCCTCAGCCTCCCAGAGTGCTGGGATTACAGGTATGAGCCCCCCACACCCTGCCTTTTGCAAAAATTTTTGAGTCAAAGTACCTGAGGTTGGCTCGGCGCTTGTAGCTCAGTGAGTAGGGTGCCAGCCACATACACCAAAGGTGGCAGATTCGAGCCCAGCCTGTGCCTGCTAAACAACAATGACAGCAGCAACCAAAAAAAAAAAAAAAAAAGTGACCAGGTGTTGTGGTGCGCATCTGTCCTGCCAGCTACTTGGGAGGCTGAGGCAAGAGAATCTTGAGCCCAAGAGCTTGAAGTTGCTGTGAGCTGTGACACTATGGCATTCTATGAGGGCCACATAGTGAGCCTCTGTCTTTAAAAAAAAAAAAAAGAAAGAAAGAAAAGAAAAGTACCTGAGGTTGAAATTTACCCTTTCCTTCCTTTCTATATGCTCTTGCAAGGTTTAAGCTGTGCATACAAGATGCCAGAAGCATGGCTGGTGAAGTTTAGCTGTGACATTTCAGCAAGCATCTCCCACCTCCCACTCCCTACCTGAAGCTAATGGGAAATCCTCTGTGAGTGGACTTTGGTACCTTGGTCATTCTCATCTCAGTGAATTTTCTTACAAACATATCTTTAGTCCAAGGTTCAACACCACAGCTTACCTTATTTTAAAAGTAGCACATTCAGGTAGAATTGTCCACTTGTTTTCCCCTCTTTATAATATTCCCTACATTCTAATTTTAACTCTTTTCTATGATTTCTTTAATGTTTTCTTCCTCTTCTTCCTCTCACCCTAACTGATTGGTAGAATCTTTGACCTCCACCCTCCTCTGTTTTCCTTTCCCTTAGAACCATGGTTCACAGCAGTCTGCTATCCTCCTACAAACTTGAAACAGCCTTGCTGCACTGTCATGGCCAGTCAACCCTCTGCCAAGAAACTGCAGGAGCACGTGATCTGCCCCGTCTGCTTGGACATTCCGCAGGACCCTGTCACCATCCACTGCAGGCACAATTTCTGCCTCAGATGCATCACTTGGAGTGGGGAAGGTCAGGCAATTTTTTCAGATGTGCCTTCTACAGCAGTTCCATGAAGAAAAAATTCAAGTCCAACGGAATTTTGTAGAGAAAACCCAAACTCTGGATCCCTCTAAGACACAGCCCAAAAGGGAAAAGCCAATGTGCCCCAGGCACCACGAGAGGCTCCATTACTTCTGTGGGCACGATGTTCCTCTGTGTTGTGTGGTGAGTCCAAAGACCACAAATCCCATAATGCTAGCTTGATAGAAGAAGCTACTCAGAATTATCAGGTGGGCATGTGGGCTTACTTCCTTGGCCCCCACAGCCAGTGAGTTCAGGGAGGACCTGGAAAATGTTAACCTCCTCGCGGTGGGTTTGGCCCCGCCCCTTGCACTTGAGCAGGGAGTTCCACGGTTAGGCACAGAGGGTGGAGATCTGAGTCTGGGAAACTGCTGCCTTTTGGAATGAAGGCATAAAGAAGAGTGGAAAGGATGTGGAATTTTTTTTTTTTTTTGTATAGACAAGAGTCTCACTTTATCGCCCTTGGTAGAGTGCGGTGGCATCACACAGCTCAGAGCAACCTCCAACTCCTGTGCATCACACAGCTCAGAGCAACCTCCAACTCCTGGGCGTAGGCGATTCTCTTGCCTCAGCCTCCCGAGTAGCTGGGACTGCAGGCGCCCTCCATGAGGCCCGGCTATTTTTCTGTTTTGCAATTCGGCAGAGGCCGGGTTTGAACCCACCACCTTCGGTAAATGGGGCCGGCGCCCTACGCAATGAGCCACAGGCGCCGCCCAAGGATGTGGAATTTTGACTCAGAAGTTTGGGTTCAAGTGGAGACTCCTCTGAGTTTACTGTACAACCTTCCAGAAATCACTTTACCTCTCGGGGCCTCGGGCACCTCACCTTTCAAATGGTGCAAACAAAACATTTGTAAAAGTTGTTGGTAGGACAGATGACGGGAGGGTGTAGGAATTCTTTGATAACTCTAAAATAAAGCACCATCTACAAACTCGTCACAGTCATTAAATAACAAACATCCAGGACACCCATAGGATAGTGGCACTTGTAGTCCCAGCTACTTGGGAGGCCGAGGCAAGAGAATCGCTTAAGCCCAAGAGTTGGAGGTTGCTGTGAGCTGTGACGCCATAGTATTCTACCTAGGCATTCTACCTAGGGCGACAAAGTGAGACTCTGTCTAAAAATAAAAAAGTAAATAATTAAAATAAAAATCCTTCCCTTTTAGGGATTTCTCCCTTCCCAGAACTGCCACGCTCCCGTTTGGGAAAGGGTGGGTGGGGTGGGTATAAATAATTATACCCAGAGGTCTCTCCGGCTCTCCTGAGAGACCTGGAGGGTTTCATGAGGCCCAGAAATCTTCCAGCACAGCCGGCCCACACGGCCCTCTTCCCACAGGCAGATCGATCGCAGATCCAGGTCTTACAGCAAAAGGTGGAGATAGTGCACGTGAAGGCGCAAGGCGAAGAGAGGATCGCTGTCATCCCAGTAAGAAAAAACTCCATCCCACGGTCCTCCGAAGCAGAAACATCTCTGCCGAACCTCCTAGAATCACTTGTCACACTGACCCAGCAGAAAAAGACCCGGTGGCAAAGCAACAGTGGCGTAGAGCAGGCTGGACTGACGCGGACCCGGCGGGCGGGTGAGGCCGCGTCCCCGCCGCTCTGTCGCAGCGCCGCCTTGCGGGGCCGGGGCTCCTTCCGCGTCAGGCCTGGCGTTGTTAGAGCAGGTCGGCTGCTTCTGTCTCCTCCGCCCTCGGAGAGGAAAAGACGCCCTTGTCTTAGCTTTGGTTCTAAGACCCAGCTCCGTCCGGCACCCGCAGTCACTAGTTAGAAAACGAAGACACTGTAACTCTGCCCATCTTCTTTACCTGCTATGTGTGGGGGAGGGGCAAAGGAAAAATCTGCTTGAAAGTATATTATAAACTTCGGGAAGTGTATTAGACACCCAGATCCTTAAAAGCAAAAATGATAAAACACAAATTAGTAATTAGCCTAAAGCTGAGAACATACTAAGTGCTTTTAAAAGTTTGTCTTCTCCCCTTTCCTTTCCCCCAGGTCTGCCAGAGCACATTGCTGTGCACTGGTACTCAGTATAAGCTTAATAACATGAAAGTCTGAAGGGCTAGGCTTGGCGCCCGTAGCACAGTGGTCACGGCACCAGCCACAAGCACCAGGGCTGGGAGGTTTGAACCCGGCCTGGGCCAGTTAAACAACAATGACAACTGCAACAACAACAAAAAATAGCCAGGCATTGTGGCGGACGCCTGTAGTCCCAGCTACTTGGGAGGCTAAGGCAAGAGAATGGTTTAAGCCCCAAAGTTGGAGGTTGCTGTGAGCTGTGATGTTGCAGCGCTCTACCAAAGGTGACATAATGAGACTCTGTCTCAGACAAACAAAAACCTGAAGGGGCTAGAAAGAACTCTTAAGGCCTCCTCTCATCTCCTGCATGCTCGTTTTCCTTGCCCCCAGGCCCAGCTGGAGAATGAAAGGCAAAGGATCTTCACAGAATTCAAGCACCAGCCTAAGGCTCTAGAAGAGGAGAAGAATTTCCTCCCTTCAGGGGTGGGATGGCTGGATCTTGAGGGTATGGAGGGGGGAAACTCTGTCACTTTCACCGAAGCAGGCTGAACTCTCTTAAAAAGCTCACTGATTGCCTGAAGGCCAAGCAGCAAATGTCACCTGGACAGCTGCTGGAGGTGAGAGTCCATTGGGACTCAGATTTGCAGAGAGGTAGCAGCCCATTCCCAGTCTCGGGTCAGAGCACGGACCCCCTAGCAAAATACCTGAGATTGTCCCAATCATCCTGCTTCTAACCCAGTGCTTTCCAATAGAAATACATGAGCCACATGTATACTTTAGAATTATAATGTGAGCCACACATATAATTTAGGAGTATAATGCACCGAATGTGTAATTTAGAAATATTATTAAAATGCCAACAGATGTAATTTAAAATTTTTCTATTAGTTACATTAAAAGATACAAGTGAAATTTATTTTAATATTTTATTTAATTCGGTATATCCAAAACATTATCCTTTCAGTCTGTAATGATTTTTTTTTTGAGCCAGAGCCTCAAGCTGTCGCCCTGGGTAGAGTGTCTAGTGGCATCACAGCTCACAGCAACCTCCAATTCCTGGGCTCAGGCGAATCTTTTGCCTCCACCTGCCAAGTAGCTGGGACTACAGGTGCCTGCCACAATGCCCAGCCATTTTTTGGTTGCAGCCGTCATTGTTGTTTGGCGGCCAGGGCTGGATTCGAAACCCCCAGCTCAGGTGTACGTGGCTAGCGCCTTAGCCGTTTGAGCCACAGGCGCCGAGCCTCATTTACTTATTTGAAGTAAATGAACCCAATAAGAAGAAACCAGTCTTACTCTGGGTTCAAGTGATCCTCCTGCCTCAGCCTCCCTGAGTAGCTGAGACTATAGGCACCAGCCACAAGCCACAATATTTCCCCCATATTTTTAGTAGAAACAAGGCTTGCTCTTGCTCAGGCTGATCTCAAACTCCTGAGCTCAGGCAATTTCCCCAGACTGCTAGGATTACAGGGGTGAACCACTGTGTCCTGGCCTGGATTTTTTTTTTTTTGTATTGAGTCTTTGAAGCATATACATTTTTTACTTAAATACTTTTCAATTCAAATGCAAATAAAAATAATAATTATTATTTTTGAGACAGAGTCTTACTATGTCATCCTTGGTAAAGTACTGTGGTGTTACAGTTCACAGCAACCTCAAACTCTTGGGGTTAAGTGATTTTCTTGCCTCAGCCTCCCAAGTTTTTAAAATTATTTAAAATTTCTTCTTAGAGATGGAGTCTCACTTTCTGCCTCCCAAGTAGCTAGGATTACAAACTCGGTCACTGAACTAACCCTACTTCAGTTTTTAAATTTATATTTGAATTAGTGAAGATTACATTAAAAATTTGGTTTCTTGTTGGACTAGCTGCATTGCAAGTGCTCAGTAGCTACATGTAGTTGGTGGCTACTAAATTGGACAGTGCAGGTCTAGCTGGTGCTTAAAATGAGATCCTGACATGATCCCTCCTGAACTGATCTCCTTCAATAATCTTTTTTTTTTCTTTCAAGAAAGATCACCTGAAGCCATTCTAACCTTTCTTCTGTCCTCACTAGCATGGCTCCCCCTCCCACCCCCCCGTTTAGTCTCAGAAAAAAAATTCATCTTCCAAATCTCACTCTCCTCTTCTTCTCTCAGTTCTTCTTGAGGCTTAACCATTTTCCTGCCTACTGGAAGATGAGGTGCTTCTTGGAAGAGGTCTTCTGTGGCAGGTGGGCAGGGCCAGGGGTGGGGTGTACAGAGAGAGAGGGGGAGTATGGGAATGGGGAGAGGAGAGAGAACTTGGAGGTGTCCTCACTCTTCCTGCTCTACTCCACACCCAGCAGAGTTGGCATCTCCTCCTTAGCTCCTATGAATAGGGCAAGTGCTGAGGTTGTGCTGTTTCTCTTTCTCTTCTAGGACATCAAAGTTGTCTTGCGCAGGTGTGATGGCAGTCCCAAATGCATTTTGCCTAATGCTTACTGATTTATGCATATGTATAACACTTGGTGGGTTTTGGGGGGGGGGTTTGTTTTTGTTTTTGAGACAGAGTCTCACTGTGTTGCCCCTGGGTAGAGTGCTGTGGCATCATAGCTCACACCAACCTCAATCTCTTGGGCTTAAGTAGTTGGGACTATAGATGCCTGCCACAACACCTGGCTATTTTTGTTGTCATTGTTGTTTAGCAGGCTCGGGCTGGGTTCGAACCCGCTAGCCCCAGTGCATGTACTTGGTGCCCTAACCGCTGCACTATGGGCTCCAAGCCCATATGTACAACACTTAACATATATTCAGACATACTCAACATTCCTCCCTCACAGATGCCCACATACTCTAACTTTGTAGTCACATGTTTAAGTGCAGGTGGGGGAGGCCTAACCTGAGCATATAAGCAAGTAGGTTAGAAACCAACTGTTTCTCCCGCTTCCTAATTCTTCAGCACAGAGTGTCCTTTGGGTCCCCTATTCCATCTCCCTGCTCCCTTTCCCCTTGCTCTCTGCCTCTGTCTTCATCTCCAATCTTCATTTCTATATCTCCCTATGCCTCACCTCCCTCCTGCCTCCCAACTCCCAGCCACTATCTCCACCTCTACTCTACCCCAAGTATTCATGCCCTCATTTCTCAACCCCATGTCTCAGATTCTCCCTCCCCCACACTCCATCCCCTGATCTCACCACTCTGCTCAGCCATGTCTTCCTAGGCGTGAAAAGTTTCCATTTCTCATCCCAGTTCCTGTTTTTCTGGACTTTGTGAGAAAACTCAGTGAAGCAAAATCAAGATATGACTCCACTACAGGGAATCTGAAAAGATTCAAAGGTAAAGAAGAGGCTGTCACCTTCATTAGCCTACTTCTAGGGGATTCTCCTCTCCATTACTCCAGTGAAACTGAGCTTTGACTCATACACACCAGTTATCACTGGGCCCTTCTAATGCCAGGCTCCCTGAGGAGCACTTTCCATGCATCATTAGGCTTCCTTTCAGACATTTCTTACACCCTGGCTTCATTATATGTTACTTTTCTGCCACCCAGACTCCTGAGAAAGACTAAGAAGGGACCTGGGCTTATGCCCAAGCAGCTCTCTGGCCTGTCTCAGTGGCCATCATAAAATTAGTGCTTTGTCTGGTGGACCAGAGGCAAGGCCTTCAGGCAGGGAATGTATGTTTTCTGACTTTTACTTCTCTGATACACACTGGTGTCTCTTCCTAACCAAAGAATAAAAGAAAATAGATTCAAAGTTAGTGAAATTTTGGGGAAATCACTCCTTCAGTCTTGCAGGGAAACAGAAATCAACTGGAACAGAAGTGAATGATTTGGGCTTTAGATATTTGGTCAGATATTTTTCAAAAACTTGTCTGGGTTTGCAACCAGGAAGAAGGGTTGGTATTTGTAAGGACTCCCTTCATTGAGAAGGCTATACTTGTCTAAGACAAGAATAAACAGCTGCTTGGAGTCTTCTTCCTAGAAATATCACCAGAGCTCCACACCCCACCACCACTAACCCCCACTTCCACACAAACACCTGCCCATGCATCTATGGAAAAGAAGGACAAGGGCAAGAACCACATCCATTCAGTCAGGAATCTCTGCTCAGCAGATATTAACAGGGGACTTTGTTTTGTTTTTATTCTTAATTTTGTTGGAGCTTTTCTTTTTTCCAGTAATTGCTGTGCTTTTTGCAGCTCCCCCATCCCACCAGGTATAATCTAAAGCTGATCTAGCAACTTTATAGCCACTTTAGGTTGAAAATAGCTTGGTTTTTGTTTAAATTTCAATGAATGGGCCCTCAAACTTTCCCCCTCAGCAGGTTTGGGAGTGGAAAAGACAGGCACAACCTGTTCTTTCTCTTCCTTCTTACAACCCCCTCCCTCCCTCTCTTTTTCATACACACACACACACACATACACACACACTCACTCACTGAGGTGCATGCCCCACCTGTGTGTGCACACACGGTTCCCCAACTCCTACATGAGAATCCAAACAATGGAGTGGGACGTGGGGAGTCTACTTACACCACTGGTCCAATCTCTATAGTTCTATCTTGAAAGTCATTTCTTCCTGTTGGGGGATGACTGGGTCTGGAAACCTAGGGAAGGACCCTGAAATGCCTGAAGAGCCTTGTAGGCAAAGTGTTCTTAGGCTATGTTTCCTCTGCTCTGCCTCCAGGTTTGCAGATCCTTCCTAAGAGGGTCACTGAGTCTCTCCTGAGCATTCTACATGGCAGCACTGGTGGCTGTCAGGGGAGTCACCCAGGCTTTTCTCTCTACCTACTCCCAGGGCTCCTCTGAGCTCTGGAACCCCCCAGCTATGGGCTCTTCACTGCACCTCTTCACTTAGTCCTTCAGTCCAGCACCCCTAAAGGAAATACAGGCCAGGAAGGGGCCATTGTTCTCAGCTTCTGGGCTCCTCCTCTACCTGTACCGAGGGGTCTCTATGCCCTGCCCCTGTTTCCAGCAGGGGTGCACTGGGAAGAAGAGGCACTTAGCCACTTTAGGACCTCTATCTCCTTTCTTTTCTCAAACCCTCTTTTTGGGGAAAGAAGGCAATGGCATTAGGGGAGCACAACCCCCTCTTGCTATACCTTACTCCTGGGTCGCTGGACCCACCGCAAGCCTTCCTATGAAGCTAAAGACAGATAGTGAGGAAAGGGCTAGCTATGTATTGCCCAAATTGGCAGCCACTAGCCACATGTACCATTAGGCATTTCAAAATTGGCTACTCCAGGGGAGGGGTGTGGGCTTGGGGAAAAAAAATAGTTAGTTCAAATTCAAGTATTCTGTAAATGAAGAATCATTGATTTCACAAGTAGTATGAAAATAGAATGTCAAATATAACAGTAGTTCTTATAGTTCATGTTGAAATGATATTTTGAAAATATTGTATTAAGGCTCGGTGCCTGTGGCTCAGCGTGCTAAGGCACCAACCACGTACACCTGAGCTGGCAGGTTCGAATCCAGCCCGGGCCCGCCAAACAACAATGACAGCTGCAACCAAAAAATGGCCAGGCGTTGTGGCAGGCACCTGTAGTCCCAGTTACTTGGGAGGCAGAGGCAAGAGACTCGCTTGAGCCCAGGAATTGGAGGTTGATGTGAGCTGTGATGCCACAGCACTCTCTCCAGAGTGACAGCTTGAGGCTCTGTCTCAAAAAAAAAAAAAAAAAAGAAAAGAAAAGAAAATATTGTATTAAAATATATAATTAAAATTAATTTTACTCATTTATTTTTACTTTTGTAATGTGACTACTAGAAAATTTAAAATTACATTTGCTAGACAGCCACCACAGGGAAGCAGAAGGCTTATCTTCTTTGAGAATGAGACTCCTATTGCTTTAAAAAAGGGGGGGGAGGGGAAATCTCTCAAATGTTTTATGCTTTCTTGGAAGAGAAAAATCCAGTTCCCACTTCTCCCAGGCATTTAAAACCAACACATTGTACCCCATGATTACATTTATGTACACAACCATGATATAATAAAAAATAAAGAATAAAAAAAAAAAGTCAGTGCCTTGATGTGTGATACTGGGTTCTTTGCTCAACTTCTCTGGACTCTCACCATTTCATCCCATTCTTCACTCCCAAGATGAAAGCAGATTTTTCAAAGGCATGAATGAAAACTGCATCAATGAAAACTACATTAAGAGCTGTTAAGTGGTAAGTGATGGTTGTTCCTGCCATTTGGGGAAAATGATAAAAGCAAAGGGAAGAAATCTGTGTCTGTGATTACATGTGAATGCCCATTCCTTAGCCAATTGAGAAGGATAGGCATATGGGCATGTTTTCTTGTTTTAAACTCAGGTAACTCACAAAACAGTGAGTAATCCCAGTTTTTAAATATTCAGAGGTAATAGAAAAATGGTAACTTTATTTCTTTATTCCTGAAGACAGGGAGGAAAAGATATAACAGGGAGGCAGGCAGCTCAGCTTCTATAGTATCAGCTGTTCTACTGGCCATATCCTGGGTTTCTAGGCAAATTCCTTGGGGTGTGAGATCAGGGCAGCTCAGGGAATCTGGAGACCCATTATAATAACAGCCTGTGCTAAAGTCATCAGAGATGGTTCTGTCACCTGAGATGGTAACCTAGAGGTATTTCTTAAAGGACCACTATGTGTTGCTAAGCCCAAATTCAATATTTCAAAACCTTCAACTATCTTCCCAGGCAAGTGTTATTATTTGCAATTTATAAGGTGGCTCGTGTACTCCAGAGGTGTGAGGTAAGTTACCTAGGTCAAGTACTATAAAGTGAAAGAGACAGAATTAGAACTCATTTCTCCAAAGCCAGAAACTACCTAATGCATTCCAAAGTCAGAGAGAATCATTTAGGGATTCTCTTCCAGCAGTGTTTCCTCACAAAAGGAACTACTGGCATCTGGATAGGCTGTCTTTGTTGTATTCCATGACTTGTGCTCTGTTGAATGTTTAACATCCCAGGCCCCAGGAAGCATTACAGGCCAGTACCCACCTCCTGCTGTCACTGAGACAATCTGAAAGATTTCTACTCTTCCCTATGGGTGGGAGATGGTCCCCACTGAGGACCACTGACTGTTCTTACTGGTCTCATTTCCAAAATGGATCAAAGACGTGGGGGCAGGTCTGACTTAGTCACCAGGAGAGACAAAATTGGTGTCATAGTTTTCAGGATGAGGTCCAGGTGGGTCAAAGCTGCATTCAGGATCATGGGGGCTGCAGGTGATGAAGTAAAGAAGAAAGGAGGGCAGACCCGGGTCAATGGCAGGGTGCTTATTTGCTTATTTATTTATTTATTATTTTTTCGAGACTCCTTTCGTTGCCCTCGGTAGAGTGCCGAGGGAGTCATAGCTCACAGCAACCTCAAACTCAGGCTCAAGCGATTCTCTTACCTGAGCCTCCTGAGTACCGGGGACTACCGGCGCCGGCCACGACGCCCGACTATTTTTTAGAGAAAGGGGTCTCGCTCTTGCTCAGGCTGGTCTCAAAGCCATGAGCTCAAGCAATCCACCCTCCTCGGCCTTCCTAAGTGCTAGGAGTACAGGCGTGAGCCACTGCAACTGGCCTGGCGAGCTTGTTTTGTTTTTACTTTACAGGTTCTGGTTATCAATACCAAAATTGTTCCCTCCCCCTCCATTTCTTAGAGTGCCTTTACAGAAAAATAATCCTAAAAAAGGAACACCTCATAGTCACCCTCTCCAAGTGGGCGGTCCTATCTCTGAACATTGAAGTGGAACCTCCAAGTCTACAGATGGGGTAGGGCAGGTATCTCATTCATTTCCTCCCCAAATTGCACTTCCCCCAGGAAAGGACAAACCCCTAACCAGGTGTATCTCTTGAGTTTAACCTCTATCTCTCCTGCAGCTCCATCTGGCAGTGAAGGATTACTGATGACTTGCTCCCGCTGGCCTCTCTTTCCCGATTCCTCTCCCTCAAAAGCCACAGAACAACTACACCCAGGTCACCAACTTCCAGTCCCCTCATCTTCGTTCCACCCCTTCCCCGTTTCGAGCCTCCTTGCAGGGAAAGCTACCCCTGCAGCATGTCTCCTGGCCTCTTCTGTTGAGGTTCCTCAAAACAGAGCTGGCTCTGAGAATACGCTCTGGCACAGCGTTGTGGGAGGAGTTGGAGGTGACGGTGAGGGAGTGGCTGAGAGCCACTGGGGCCTGTTATGGCGAGGTTCCTTCAAGCCAAGCCAGCTCTGCGAACACCGGTAGGAACACCGGCGCTGCGCGGACTGAAGAGCCCCGAGTGGCGCTGAGTGAGTGGCTGAGAGCGATCAGGGTCTCTGATTAAGTTGAGTTGGGTCGAGGGTATGGAGACGCGATGGAGTAGGGAGCGGGCACGGGCTAGAAAGTGGTGATGGTGGTGAAGACTTGGAAAAGGACTAAGTGTATTCTTGAGCAAAATAAGAGCGTAAAAGACAACCCAGGACCTTCGGCGCTAATGTCCTAAGCTTGAGTTTTTCTTATCGCTTTGGCTGTGGTGCTCCCTAGTGGATAAAAGAAGTTCCTACAGCTGTCTCCTTTTGCTTCTCTCCGCCTTTTTTTTTTTTTTAAAGAGTGCTGTGGCCAGGAGCCTAGCTCGCAGCAACCTCAGACTCCTGGGTTCAAAAGGATCCTCCTGCCTCAGTCTCCTGTGTAACTGGGACTACTAGTGCCCGCCACGACGCCCAGCTAATTTTTCTATTTTTTTTAATGGAGACGAGGTCTTGCTCTTGATCAGGCTACCCTCTCCACCGCCTTTTAAAAATAGCTATTTACCGAGGAAGCGTGGTTACCTACCACCAGGCATGGGGTCCAGAGATGAGTAAGGTCTGCCTAGGTCACAATCTGCCTAGCCCATCCTCATGACCCGGAACACTCTCTCAGTCCCTCAGATTCCCAGATCTTCCATCTCTCCCAATGCCTCACATCCAGCAAGAAAAAATTAAATTTTTTTTTGCAAAAATCAAATATTGAAGTAAAAGTTTTGAGGTGAGATAACAAATCAGGAAATAGGATGAGGTCCCCATTCCTAAATCTTTAGCCGAGGCTGGAACCACTACTACTCAAGCCTTTGTCTGGCCTTGACAAAGTGACTCAATCTCTGAATCCCAAAAGCGTGTATGGGGGCGGGGGGCATGCTTCTGGCTATTCCTATCCTAACAACTTTCTCTATCCCAGTCTTGCTTTAGATATGGCAACTAGAGACAACGGGAAACGAGTAAGTTAGCGATGGTCTGATCTTTGGGTGTTGAAATTATCCCACTACCACCACCAATGGAGAGCTCCTCTCTACACCCACAAAAACAACGCATTGTGAAATTTAGCAATTAACTACAAGGAGGAGGGGGCGTGGCCTAGGACTCTCCTGAGGTCCGCAAAGGCTGAGAAGGGGAAAAGGCAACCTCTTTCTGGCTGATGGGGGGAAGGGGCGCTGCGGCCGGAGGCTCTGAGGAAAAGGGCTGGCTGGACCACTCAACCTGGAGCTGTCCTCTCTTTGTCCTCCTCATTACACAGCCCCTGTGACCCTGGACGCAGCCACGGCTCCCCCAAAGCTCATCCTTTGCCAGGAACTAAAGATAGTGACTCTGGATCTTGTCCTTCGGGGTGGTTTAGATATGCGAGTGGACTCTGGGCGTTGCTATCTAGACCCCTGCGCGCAGAACTCGCTTGGCTTCTCCACCCGCACTCCTGGGAGGCGGAGCACCACGGGCCAGGGGGCGTGACCTGTATAGTGGGCGTGGCCTTGAGCCAGTGTCTCGGAGGGGCTTCCAGGTTGCGGATTCCTCTACAGGTTTCTGGGTGCTGCACATCTCCTGCTCCAAGGGCCAGGCGCTCACAGAGGGCGGTTCGCGGCAGGATCTCCCGGTCCGTCCGTAGAAAGTAGACCTCTTAGTGGATTACAGGTGTGGGGAGATACTCTTCTACGACACCAACCACATCTACACCGTCTATGTCTTGTTCTCGGGGGCAGATCTTCCCCTTTTCCTAGCTCCTGTCTGCTGGTACCCAGATCACCCTGAGTCCCTAGAGTTTCTTTGCTTTTCTCTCTGCCTCCTACTTGCTGTCCCCTTTGGAAGGTGCTTTCCTAGTAGGGTTGATGCTAGGCTTCCAGTAGTCCTTTGGGAGGACTACCACCATTCAGGCTTCCTGATCCAGGGTTGATGTCTCTGACCACGCTCTAAATGTTTCTTCTTCCCTGTTTCAATTTCTCCCTCCCTCCAATGTGCCTGGGTGGAAAAGAAAGGCTCAAACCCACTAAAAGACTATAAACAAGGCTATTCATTGCAACAGTGTTTGTAACAGAACAAGACTGAAAACAACTCAAACGTACATCGACAGGTGGTGGTTGAAAAATCTGAGATGGGATTACTATTTGAACTTTAAATACCTTAAAAAAAAAAAAAGAAAACGCTGAGATGGGGCGGGGTCTATGGCTCAGTGGGTAGGGCGCCGCCCCCACCCCATACCGAGGGTGGCGGGTTCAAACCTGGCCCAGCCAAACTGCAACAAAAAAATAGCCAGGCGTTGTGGCGGGCGCCTGTAGTCCCAACTACTCGGGAGGCTGAGGCAAGAGAATCGCCTAAGCCCAGGAGTTGGAGGTTGCTGTGAGCTGTATGACGCCACGGCACTTTACCGAGGGCAATAAAATGAGACTCTGTCTCTACAATAATAATAATAATAATAAAAATTTTTAAAAACCTGAAATGAGAGAGCATCCATCTGCATCCTAGTTAAGACACAGGCGAGGTGGACTGGACCACTGACCTCGATCTACCCCCCTTTCTTCTCTGCCTCACCTCCTGCAGCCCCCCTGATCCTGAACGCAGTCTTGGCCCACCTGGACCTCATCCTGAAAACAGTGACAGTGACTTTGTCTCTCTGGACTCAACCAGGCCTGACCCCACGTCTTCAATCCATTTTGCAAATGAGATTATCTATGTATTACTATAGGATGAATTCCAAGATACATTGTTCAGTAAAAAAAGCAAGATGGGGAACAGTTTGTGTAGTATGATACATTTTGCCTAAGAAATGGGGGAATATTAGTTTGCTTATTTTTTTAAAGTGGAATGACAATCAAAACCTAAAAAAAAGTTACCTATAGGAGGAGAGAAAATCAGGTGGAAAGCATGGAAATTAGTCTTTTCTCAGTATACATTTGACTTTGATACTATGTAAATATTTTACATCATTATAAAACAAATTAAAATAAGACAAAATGAACCAGAGAGGAATTATTTTATAATAAGTGGCTTTAAAATGCAGTAATTTGAGTACAAAATGACTTTTCAATTATCATATTGGTAATAATAATAGTATTGGTATTGCTATTCTGAAACCAAAATTAATTCCAGAACCAGATGCATCTTCCCCTCGAACCCTCACCACCACCACCACTTGTAGCAAAAATCTTGATCATTTCTAGGTTGCCATCTGAGGGATCAAGGTTAAATAAACTCAGGCGAAGACTGTTCTTGTTTCCTGGATGACTCTCAAAAAGTAAAAGGGGTGAGGAACTTGGAAACACGGAGTCGATGGGACAAAATGACCTAACAAGCGGAGTTTTAAGATTATTATGGGTTCCCTTCTCCCCAGCAGGGAGGGCGGATTAGGGCGGGCGTCCTGAGGTTTTTACAGCCTCAGCGTTTGGATTGGGAGACTGCAATGCTATAGGAGGTGCGAGGAGTCGTCAGTAGACAGCCGGGCTTGCCAGGCTTTGGTCTGCGCAGCAGAGGGGCGGGCCCCAGTGTTAGGGCGGGAGCGAGCCCACGCCCGGAACGCGGATTCCAGGAGCCGGCAGTCAGCTCTGACCCAGCTCCTCCATCCAGTTCCCCCGGTTGCCCGCGTAGAGCCGCGGATTACATAAGCAGCCTTGCTTAGCAGCCGAGGGGACAGCTCTGGGCTAGGGACACGCTGGCGAAGACCCTCAAGCAACTCCTTTCCGGATGTTTATTCACAATCATCTCAGGACTGTCCAAATTCCCTATTTCCAGTTCTTAAACATGTCTTACCGTTTTGTTTCATTTAATGTATACAGATCTAAATTCCGTACTAGAAAGGGAGCTCTTTTCCCTCCGTCGTATGTTGATTTTTTTTTTTTTTTTGTAGAGACAGAGTCTCACTTTATCGCCCTCGGTAGACTGCTGTGGTGTCACACACCTCACAGCAACCTCCAGCTCCTGGGCTTGGGCGATTCTCTTGCCTCAGCCTCCCGAGTAGCTGGGACTACAGGCGCCCGCCACAACACCCGGCTATTTTTTTGTTTTGCAATTCGGGCCAAGGCCGGGTTTGAACCTGCCACCTTCGGTATATGGGGCTGGCGCCCTACTCGATGAGCCACAGGTGCCGACCTCTTATGTTGATTTTATACTTCCTTGCTCCTCCAACGGACCCTGATACTTAGCGCAGAGTCTAGAAAGGGGTAGTTAACTAATAATTATTTACTAAATTGAAATCATCCTCTAATTCTTCTTTTCCACAAAAGAACGATCTCTTAGAAATCCCACCTAATGACTTGGCGCTTGTAGCTCAAGCAGCTAGGGTGTCAGCCACATACACCGGGGCTGGCAAATTCGAATCCAGCCCGGTCCTGCCAAACAACAATAACAATAACCAAATGAGCGCTGGTTATTGCTGGCCTGTAGTCCCAGCTGGCCAGGCAATGGCTGGCCTGTAGTCCTAGCTATTTGGGAGTTTGAGGCAAGAGGGTCGCTTTAGCCCAAGAGTTTGAGGTTGCTGTGAGCTGTGACGGATACCACAGCACTCTACCCAGGGTGACAGCTTGAGACTCTGTCTCAAAAAAAAAAAAAAAAAAAAAGAAAGAAAGAAAAGAAAGGAAATCCCACTTAATTTTCATGGACTAGCTCCACCACAACCTCTCCAGGAAGTCATGCCCAGGTAGGGTTCCAGGCTCTCCCTGTAGGAAATGTGCATACTCCCAAAGCCATTAACAACAAGCTAGGCTACAGTGCCAGTCACAGTAAGAGTGGACAGAAGTGTCTTACTCCTTTTCTTTTCACTCTCCCACCTTCCTTGCCCTCTACAGGGCCTGGTTCATGGTAAATGAAGGAATATTTTGTGGCAAAGCCTAAATTTGTGGAGATTTTCCAACCTGGACCTTAACCTTGAACTATGATCTCCTTCTTGGCTAAATGGGGGGAAAGGAGCCTCCTTTTTTTACAGCCTTTCAGAAGCTAATTTACATTGTGTTCTGGCAATTCATTCTATTTTGTGGCTGGGAAGTTCAGTGGATAATCAATCCCTACCAAGGGCCTATATTTCCATCCTCTAGTCCAAGGTGTTTTCTGCTCCTCCACACAGGTAGGAATGTCACAATAGCACTAACAACATGTTTACAGAGCTTAATAGTTTACTAAGTGATTTCAGAAACACTATTCCATTTACTCCTCAAAATCTCTTGAATTAATTATCATTAGGTTTCCATGTCCCAAATATGGCAAAGATGTTCGAACTTTAGTCTTTTAATCCAAAGTACATGTAAAAGCCATTTTGAAAAGAAAAATCCCATAGACCGGGGATGGTGGCTGTAATCTAGCACTCTGGGAGGCCTAATTGGGTGGACTGCCTGAGTTGGAGACCAGTCTGAGCCAGAGTGAGACCTTGTCTCTAAAAATAGCAAAGCACTGTGGCCTGCACCTGTCATCAGCTACTTGGGAGGCTGAGGCAAGAGAATTGCTTGAACCCAAGAGTTTGGGGTTACTATGAGCTATGACCCCACAGCACTCTACTGAAGGTGAGAAAGTAAATTAAGACTCTGTCTCAGGGCGGCTCCTGTGGCTCAGCGAGTAGGGCGCCGGCCCCATATACCGAAGGTGGTGGGTTCAAGCCCGGCCTCGGCTGAACTGCAAAACAAAAAAATAGCTGGGTTCTGTGGCAGGTGCCTGTAGTCCCAGCTATTCGGGAGGCTGAGGCAAGAGAATCGCTTAAGCCCAAGAGCTGGAGGTTGCTGGGAGCAGTGTGACGCCACGGCAATCTACCCAGGGTGATAAAGTGAGACTGTCTCTACAAAAAAAAAAAAAAAAAAAAAGGCAAATAATATCAATGGATACAGGAATAAATCAGCCTAAAAATAAAAAAAGGAAAAAGCCCATGAAATATGTGATAGAATGATTATAACAAATAACGACCTTTCTGTGATAGTCCCTGTACCCTTAATTAGGGTTTCCTAGGTTTTACAATAACAGGAACACTCTCTCATAGTTCTGGAAGCTAGAAGTCTGAAATCAAGATGTTGGTAGAGCAATCCTGTCTCCAAAGGATCTAGGAAAAAAACCAGTCCTTGGCGTGTTTGCTGGCAATTTGTGGTGTTCCTTGGCCTTTAGATGTGTCACTCCAATCTCTGTCTCCATTTTCACCTGGCCTCTCCTGTGTCTCTTTGTCCAAATTTCCCTCTTCTTATAAGGATACCATTGGATTAGAGTCCATTGTAATCCAGTACAACCTCATTTAAACTTGATGAAAAGACGTTTCCAAATAAAGTCACATACATAGGTATCTAGGGCTAGGACTTCAACATAACTTTAAACACAATTCACAACTACATTTTCTGTCACCCATTGGAAGGTGAGGGTATAAAGAAGAGAGAAAGAATGGTACTAAAAAAGAGAGCCAAGTGCAAAACTTGAGAGAAGCTAAGATGAGGAGGAGAGTAAGACAATAGGGATGAAGGAGTTATTCTGCAGGAAAAGTCAAGTTTGAGCATCTGGGCTGGGAGACCAAAGAAAGGAAAGAGAGGGTTTGCTAAAGATAGAAGAGGAAACTGGCATAATGGGAATTGAGAAGGCAGTAGTAGGGCAGAAAAGCTTCTCTGAATGAGGGAGAGTAAGCAAGAGCCACTCTATCCTTGAAGTCCAGTGAAAACAGGGGTCAGTATTAAGAGAAGAAGGCCCACAAAGCTGAGACCCTTGTCCCATTAGAGTGTCCTTCATGAAAAGCTAGGGGTTTGTGAGTCCCCAAAACATTCTCACAGACAGTCTGAGATCAAGTCATCTCGTCCCCCTTCTCAGATCTGTTCCTGTTGCCCTGCCTTCTACTCATTATTGCCACCCACAAGGACCGCCCAGCTGGATGTTATCCTCAATTCCTCCTTCTTTCTCACTCTCACAGTCCCTCAAGTCCCTTTTCCTTTGTGGGGGCCCCTATGTCCTGGTCTAGGTCTCCGCAAGGAACCAGGCGTGACATGGAGTCGAAGTACAAGCTTGCAGGAGGCGGACTAACCTTAATTGCAGGGTAGCTCCGAGCCCCCTCCGCAACCGCTATTTATTCAGTTTATACACAACAGGTGTGGAGAGTTAAGGTAATTGACATAAACAGGTGCGGATGAGGGCCGCATGCTCAAGGATTGCCACGTGCTCTCCTCACTTGTTCTTTCCCCCACAACCCTCATGTAGAACTACTAAGCATCACTGTTTAACACATGCTTACTAGTGAATGACTGACCTTATCTCATTTCGGAAACCTGAGTTACATGGGGGATTGCCCCCAAGTCAGGAAACATCTCTAGTTTTGCCAGGAGACTGTCCTGTTCTCAGCATTTCCTTTTAATGTGATAAGAATCAGTAACTGTCCTTTGCAAGCATGATATCCAGTCCTCTACATGCCATGTTAACTCTTCCCCCAGGAATCCATCCACTTTTCTCCATCTTTACAGCTACTGGCTCATTTGGATTATGATGATAGCTGTCTCCCTCACCTCTCTGCCTCCGGACTTACGTTGTCCAATCCAACCTCCATGACCTCCATACCAAAATTTTATTATGAAAACCTTCCAACAGATACAAGAGTTGAAAGAATTTTACAGTGACTACCTAATACCCACCACTTAGAACAATGTTTTCAACCATTTTTATCTCACTGCATACTCAAACCTACAGTTAAACTTCCATGGCACTCTTAAATTATGTTGATCAAACAAAAAAAAAAAGGATATACTTACTGTGCTTTGAACTTCTTTGGAAAATAATTTAATTAATAGTCTTAAAAATAATTTGTGATTAGGTGGCACCTGTGGCTCAAAGGAGTAGGGCGCCAGCCCTACATACTGGAGGTTGCGGGTTCAAACCCAGCCCCTACCAAAAACTGCAAAAAAACCAAAATAACAAACAAAAAAAAACAACAAAAAACCCTTCCCGTATGTTTGGGCAGCACATGTGGCTCAAAGAAATAGGGCACCAGCCCCATATGCCAGAGGTGCCTGGTTCAAACTCAGACCTGGCCCCCCACCCCCAAAAAATTGTGGCACATCTAAGATCCTTTCTAATAGCAAAGCAGTTGAAAACCACGAACTTACATTTTATTTTATTTATTTATTTAATTAATTCATTTTTTGAGACAGCATCTCACTATGTCACCCTCAGTAGAATGTCATGGCGTCACAGCTCACAGCAACCTCTAACTCTTGGACTTTAATGATTCTCTTGCCTTAGCCTCCCAAGTAGCTGGGACTACAGGCACCCGCCACAATGCCAGGCTATCATTTTTTTGCAGTTGTCATTGTTGTTTAGCAGGCCCAGGCTGGGTTCGAACCCACCTGCCTTGGTGTGTGTGGCCGGTGCCCTAACCACTGAGCTATGGGCAACAAACTGAACTTAGATTTTATTATTATTATACTTGCTTTATCAAATATGTTTCCATCTATCCATCCCTTCATCCATCTACCCATCTTATAATTTTATGCATTTTAAAGTAAGTTACATACATGAAAATGATTTTTGAAATATAATCTGATCATGTCAGGACTTGCCAGACTTCCCTTTCTCTATAGCAATGATTTTCAACCAGTGGTGTGCTGTGAGAGGATTTAGTTGTGCTGCAAAAATTTTTAAAGATCATTAATTAAATTATTTTTGAAAGAAGTTCAAAGCACAGTAAATATATCCTTTTTTCCCCTTTATTTTATTTTTCAGAGACAGGGGTCTTGTTCTTGCTCAGGCTGATCTTGAACCGGCCCAAGAAAGATGTACCATCTTAGTTAGCAGAGGATGGTTTTGCTTTATCAATCTTTGGGTTATAGGCCCAGCATGCTTCTGCTGCACCACTCTGCTATACCTTTTTATTTATTTATTTATTTATTTAGATTGACATAATCTCTGCTGTGGAAATTTAACTATAGGTTCAAGTGTGCTGCACTGCTCTAGCACCTCCCTCCTCTCCCACACTAGATTACGTGCACCTCCTGTAGGAGAACACAGCATGTAGAGCCCCCAGGCAACCCCTGTCATAGCACTTATCTTCACAAATCTGTTTCTGACTTTCTCACCTCTCCCCTAACTGAGAGCTTCCTGAAAATTCATGGTTCCTGCTTTATTTGTTCATTGTTCTTGGTACCTAGAACAGCCCCTGGCATGTGTGGGTGCTCAATAAATATTTGTTGAGTGAATGTGAGACTGGTTTTGTCCTTTCTGACAATGCCCATGCCTTTTACCACCTTCTCCCACACAGCATGTGTCCAATTTTTTATGTGGATCCAAGAGAGTAAGAAGAAAGAAAAGAACACTGGGTGTTATCAATGTCCTTCAGCCAGGACCACCAGGAACACACATGTCATTGAATAAGTTGGGTTTATTACTCCTTGCAGACAGGCAGAATGTAGCTCATAGGGAATGTGAAACATCTCAATAAGATTGCCTTAGAACAAAACCTATTATAGGATTTGGGCAAGGGTTAAGGAAGTGGGGGTTTGCTTTAGAAATGCTGTCAGAAAGCAGAGCAGATTCTATGAGTGAATGTCTAAATAAACCTTTTCTAAAGGGAGGGGAGACTAGAATGAAGAGAAAAATGTTTTTCTTTTTTGAAACAGAGTCTTAAGTTATTGCCCTGGGTAGAGTGCCGTGGTGTCAAAGCACAGCAACCTCCAACTTGAGCTCAAGTGATTCTCTTGGTTTTCCATTTTTAGAAGAGACAGGGCCTTGCTTTTGCTCAAGCATGTCTCCAACCTGTGAGCTCAATCAGTCCATCTTCACTGGCCTCCCAGAGTGCTAGGATTACAGGCGTGAGCCACAGTGCCTGGCCGAGGAGAAAATTATGATTGCTAAAGTAGTAGCAATCATTTTGTTTAGCCAAGAGAAGGGGTATTTGGTATTTTGGGGGTGGGTTATATTTGTGCCCAGACAAAATTATGAAGTGGCTTTTCTTTGTCTCGTTTTATCAAGGTCTCAGAGCAAACTTGTCTGAGGTTGGTATTCTGTAAAATAGCTTATGCCTAAAAGGAGAATAACTTGATTTATTTGTGTTATGCCATCTTCTGAATGTCAGAGGCTGTTCTTTTTTCTTTCTCAATGTTTAGGTGGGAAATTGAGAAAAAGATGAATTAGTGCGGTTGTGGCATGTGTGTATATGTGTGTAGTAGAATATAGTTCAATGCAAATAACTTGTCAAATAGAGCAAATCTCTTAGTTTATCTCCAAGATGTCAAACTTCTAATCTACCCATATAATCTCAGGTCGCAGGACTGACAGATTCAGCCCCACAGTTACCAACCCCCATCGATGACCGTGGAAGGGGATAGGTGACTGTGGGCCCTCATGAGGCTGAGTCATGAGTAGGTAGGAGCCAGCTGCCTTGGGTCACCTAGGTCGGGACCTCTCTCAGGCTTCTACCCGGACACCCTCATTCTCCCAGGGCAGAGACTCCATAGCTTGTGTTTTTGACTGGCTGTTTTTGTTTGTTATACTGCCAGGTATCACAGCCTCCCAGTGACTCCCATACCTACTCATTTGAGCCCTGAGGAAAACCTATTAGATATGAATTCTTTGTTGCTTTTGTGACAGTGGCCTCTGACCAGACAGGTTTAATTCCCTGGACCCCAAGGGCTTTGTTGTATCTGTTCCCTGGCGTTTGGGGTGATGATCTCACTCTTGCCATTAGTTTCAGGGATCCAGTGACTCACTGTGGAATAAATCAACAGTGTGGCAGATGCCTGGCACCTGAGTTCTCTGGGGATACTCTCTTAGGATGTGGGGCCATGACCTTTCATCTTTCAGTCCTGTGCTTTAACATTTCCTTCAAATAAGACATCTCTGAGGTTGATGTCTTCTGCCTTCATTATCTCTTTCTGTCAAAGGCCAAATCACTACTGTTCTGAAAGGCTCCTCATCTCCCGACCCCCTCCCTTTTTCATATTCTTTTGTCTGGCTTTTCTCTTCCTTTAGGTTCAGGTCTGCCTTTTGTCAGATGATGTATATGCTTGCTGTAAGAACTTGAACAAATTACTTAATTCTCTGGGTGTCAGTTTTGGCATCTGTAAATTTTTAGTAGTATTGTGTGGGTTTTTTTTTTTTTAAGTACACAAGTAATGAGTGTATACATTCATTTGTAAAGAATTTAAAACAAGAAAAGTAGGATGAAAGTCTCCTTTAGCTACTGTCTCCCTGAATTCTACTTTGATTTGTTCCTTTATGACACTTTTGTTTGTATGTACATGCATATTTATATAAACATAGAAATAAATATGTATGTGTACATATGTATTGTTGAAATAGCTATAAAGTGAGCATAATGGGGATGATGAGGATATTTGTGGACCAAGTGAATCTGTGGTTAAAAAAAAAACGTGACTCAGCGCTGGTTTGGCTATTTTACAGAATACCAACCTCTTGGCTCAGCACCAGTAGCTCAGTGGTTAGGGCCCTGGCCACACACACTGAGGCTGGTGGGTTCAAAACTGACCCAGGCCTGCTAAACAACAATGACAACTGCAACAAAAAAATAGCCAGGTGTTGTGTCCAGTGCCTGTAGTCCCAGCTACTTGGGAGGCTGAGGCAAGAGAACTGCTTGAGCCCAGGAGTTGAAGGTTGCTGAGAGCTGTGACACCACAGCACTTTACCAAAGGCAACATAGTGAGACTCTGTCTCAAAAAAAAAAAAAAAAGCTGTATTTTTCATAAGAGCAGATCAGTAGATAAGGCCTGAAATTGAAGGAGCATATATAGCAATATAATGCTGGTTCACAAATTTACAGATATGGAGGCAAACAGCAAATGAACTACAAGAGTTTAAAGGAGGCTCGGCGCCTGTGGCTCAAGGGGCTGGCGGGTTCGAACACCTGAGCTGGCGGGTTCGAATCCAGCCCTGGCAGGCCAAACAACAATGACGGCTGCAACCAAAAAATGGCCGGGCATTGTGACGGGCGCCTGTAATCCCAGCTACTTGGGAGGCAGAGGCAGGAGAATCGCTTGAGCCCAGGAATTGGAGGTTGCTGTGAGCTGTGATGCCACAGCTCTCTACCCAGGGCGACAACTTGAGGCTCTGTCTCAAAAAAAAAAAAAAAAAAAAAAAAAATGGCAGGTGCGGCAGGGCCCGGGGCCAGCCCGGCGGCAGCGGGTGGAGATGGGGACGATTGGCTATACCTGATCACGGTTTTAATCCACGAGCTCTGCAATGAGGACGTGCAGCTCCGACTTAACAGTATTAAGAAATGATCAACAATTGCTCTAGCACTTGGAGTAGAAAGGACGAGAACTGAACTGCTGCCATTCCTCACAGATACAATTTATGATGAAGATGAGATACTGTTAGCCCTTGCTGCCTCCTTTGGAAAGTCTGGCAACTGTGGAAGAGACGGTGGAGTCCCTGAGGCACACCCCGGTCGCCCTAGAGCTCACTTCATCCCCCTGGTGAAGTGCCTGGCGAGTGGAGACTGGTTCACTTCTAGCACATCTGCATGTGGTTTATTCAGCGTTTGTTATCCCAGAGCCTCAAATGCTGTCAAAGCAGAAATTAGACAACATTTCCGTTCCTTGTGCTCAGATGACACGCCAATGGTGCGACGTGCTGTTGCTTCCAAGTTGGGTGAATTTGCGAAAGTTTTGGAATTAGACAGTGTGAAAAGTGAAATTGTTCCACTCTGCACTAATCTAGCTTCAGATGAACAGCCCCAAAAAGCTGTGGGTCCTAAAATCACACTGAATTACCTCATTTCCGCCTTTCAGAACCTACTTAAAGACTGTGAAGTGGAAGGTCAAGCAGCTGCTGCCCATAAAGTAAAAGAACTTTGTGAGAACTTGCCCATTGAGGGTAGAGAGACCATAATTATGAATCAAATTCTGCCTTATATAAAGGAATTAGTATCTGATACCAATCAACATGTCAAATCAGCTCTAGCTTCTGTGATTATGGGATTATCTACTATTTTGGGCAAGGACAATACCATTGAACATCTTCTACCTCTTTTTTTAGCTCAGTTAAAGGATGAGTGTCCTGAAGTGTCCTTGAATATCATCTCTAATTTGGACTGTGTAAATGAAGTGATTGGGATCCGTCAGCTCTCTCAGAGCCTCCTTCCTGCCATCGTGGAGCTGGCAGAAGATGCCAAGTGGAGGATCCGGCTGGCCATCATTGAATATATGCCACTGCTGGCAGGCCAGCTGGGTGTGGAATTCTTTGATGAAAAGCTGAATTCTTTGTGTATGGCCTGGCTTGTGGACCATGTATATGCCATCTGAGAAGCTGCCACCAACAACCTCATGAAACTAGTTCAGAAGTTTGGTACAGAGTGGGCCCAAAATACCATCATTCCCAAAGTGTTAGTAATGGCAAATAATCCTAATTACTTGCATAGAATGACCACTTTATTCTGCATAAATTGCTTTGCAGGGGGAAGTAAAGCCAGTACTACAGAAATTAGGTCAAGATGAAGACATGGATGTCAAATACTTTGCACAGGAAGCTATAAGTGTTGTTGCATTGGCATAATGAGGAACATGAGGGAAAAAGCCTTTACAAAGTTCTTATCACAGATTTCTAGACATTGTGTTCTTAAACTGGGTGGAGAAAATATGGAAAACCTTCAAGATCTCATCCAAGCAAATGGCGACAACTTAGAAGAAATCAAATTTCACTGACTTGATTCTTTCTGATGATGAAATGGGATTGTTTTTTACTCATCTTCCTTGTTGGGATAATTATTTAAGCCATTTTATTGATCAATTCCTGACACTTGGTATGGCCATCTCTTGGTTGTGTCCTGCTTTGTCTGGCACCACTGGGGCTCATGCATCCTCACTGTTTAATCAGGCCCCAGCCACTTAATATTCTGGACAGAGCCTGGATAAGTTTGGGCCCAGACGTGGAGTGGAGTGATTCTCTTGATGTTTACATATTTCTGTGTGTCTCTCCATCATTCCATAGTTAAATGTACATGTTTAGAATAACGTTATAAATGGTCTATTGTCAAGATTTGACTATAGTGAAAGCCACATTTTCCTGGGCTATGATGGTATACATCAGTGTCATGAAATGGGAATGTGGAAACTTGGGGTTAATGTATTGGTTGTTTTGGGTTTTATTTCCTTGATTTTGACTGTAATCATGTCATTCAGAAACCTAAAAAAAAAAAAAAGAGTTTAAAGGAGTGGAGATGGGGATATAGGCTGCTAGAAATTTTTCTAATTAACTATCTAATTACTTGAATTTTTATTTGCACATGTAACTTTGATTAAGATCCTAAAAATTATCTAATTATGTTGTGTTCCTTTTTGTTTCGCCCCTCACCCCTCAGACCCACTTGTTGCCCTAGGCTGTGCGATTTGCGATCCCTATTCCCACCATTCAACCCTGTGCAGCCTGGGGAGTCTCTCACTTCTAACTGGTCTCCCTCCTGCCTCCAATCCATTTTCCATCTGTGGGCAGAACAACCTCTAAGACACGTGTCATCAGAGTGTGTGTCTTCCCTTCTTAAAAATTCTCGTAACACGTACACCTGAGCTGGCGGGTTCAAATCCAGCCCTGGGCCCCCCAAACAACAATGACAGCTGCAACCCCTAAATGGCCGGGCATTGTTGTGGGCACCTGTAGTCCCAGCTACTTGGGAGGTGGAGGCAGGAGACTCACTTGAGCCCAGGAACTGGAGGTTGCTGTGAGCTGTGATGCCACAGCACTCTATCCAGAGTGACAGCTTGAGGCTCTGTCTCAAAAAAAAAAAATTCTCGTAACAGGATTTGGTTCCACCCTCAGCACGGCAATCTCCAGTCCCTCTCAGTGGCAGCCCCGGGCACTTCAAACCCTCACCCTCCGCCTGGGAGCAGCCCGTGTTCCTCAGGACGCACAGCATTTTCTAGGGCTGCCCGGCTCTGCACTCCCTGTTCATTCTGACCCAAACCTTTCCTCTGTGTATGTTTCTCTAATGTGGGTCATTATGAGGTACACAATGTTCTGTACTTACTTTTTCTTTCAACCATGGATCTTAGAGGTCTTCGAGATCTCATGTCAACCAAAATTGGTCTTCCTTATTCTTTTAAACTGCTCTGTGAGTTGAATTACATAATGTATGTGAAAGCACTCAGCATGCCATCTGGCATATAGGAATGTTCAATGAATGTTTATTTCACTTAAGCTCCTATCACCCCAACATAATGGAGAAAGGCCCTTGTTATCCCATAAAGCCATTGTGGTAAGAGCTCTCTTAACCCTTTCTATAATTACGCGATGGCTTTAAATAGATCATGAGTTTAATGCTCCCCATTCTTTCTTTAGCTTCTCCATCCTGTCCCCTACACATCCCTCTTTTGTTCTCCTTTAACACACCTAACTCTTCAGACCTCTCCCACACACATGCTTGTGTGCTTTTTCCTGAATGATTCTCTGCCTCCTACCTGCCACCATCCACAGGGGAAATGCTTTCCTTCTTCTCAGATGTCCCTAATCAAGTAAAAACTTCCCTAAGCTGCCCTTCTCAGAGGAGCCCTCAGTCCTTGGGCAGCCCTCTGTCTGGTTAGTACAACTCAAGTCACTCCTCAACTGGAAGCTCAGCTGTTTGAAAGCTGACTGTCTTAGCATCTTCTGTGCCCTATAAAGAAAATCCACAACTTTCTAACAGTTTAATCTCCCCTTTCTATTCACTATGCCATATACAGAAGAAGCTGCTGCCGTGACACAAAAGAGAAAGTAGAGCATTTATAGTATTCCTAGCTGTGATTTTTGTTTTAATTTTTTATTCATTTTTTTTTTTTGAGACAGAGTTCACTATGTTGCCCTTGGTAGAATGCCATGGTGTCACAGCTCACAGCAATCTCAAACTCTTGGGCTTAAGCAATTCCCTTGCTTCAGCCTCCCAAGTAGCTGGGATTACAGGCACCCTGCCTCATAGCTGGCTATTTTTTGTTGCAGTTGTCATTGTTGATTTTAGCTGGCCCTGGCTGGGTTTGAACCTGCCAGCCTCGGTGTGTTTGGCTGACACCCTGCCCACTGAGCTATGGGCACCGTCCAATATTTTATTTTTTTCTGAAACAGAGTCTCACCCCATTGCTCTGGCTAGAGTGCTGTGTGGTTAGACTAGTTCACAGCAACCTCAGACTTCTGGGTTCAAGTGATTATCCTGCCTTAGCCTTTTGAAGAGCTGGGACTACAGGCACCTGCCACAATGCCTGGCTAAATTTTCTATTTTTAGTAAAGATGGAGTCTCATTCTTGCTCAGGCTAGTCTTCAACTCCTGAGCTCAAAGGATCTGCCCACATTGGATTATAGACATGCCCAGCTTTAGCTGTGTGATTTTGGGCAACTCACTTAACCTGAGTCTCAGTTTCTTAATCTATAAAATGAGAGTGATGATATCTATGATGAATGAATAATAAAATAAATGATATGAAGATTCTCAAAAAATGTAAAAAGTTTGTTTGTTTTTTTACTATCCCTTCTTCAATCTCATTTCAAACTTTATAGAGTTCTCACAAAATCCTCTCCTCAGGGCTCGGCGCCTGTGGCTCTAACGGCTAAGGCGCCAGCCACATACACCTGAGCTGGCGGGTTCGAATCCAGCCCAGGCTGCCAAACAACAATGACGGCTACAACCAAAAAATAGCTGGGCGTTGTGGCGGGTGCCTGTAGTCCCAGCTACTTGGGAGGCGGAGGCAGGAGACTCGCTTAAGCCCAAGAGTTGGAGGTTGTTGTGAGCTGTGATGCCACAGCACTCTACCCTGGGCGACAGCTTGAGGCTCTGCCTAAAAAAAAAAAAAAAAAATCCTCTCCTCAGGCCCAGCCACTTCTGGAAGATCATCTTTCTCTTCCCCATCTCTGCTCCTCATTCCTTTACAATTCTGTTGTTTCACCTTCTCATCCCTTTCTTCTAACTTGGTGGGCCCTGTTCTTTCCTCATTCCTCCTCAATGTCCACTTCCCTGTGCCTTTGCTTTCGCCTCCAGCTTAGATTCATCTTCAAAGCTTCCTCAGAGCCATCCCAAGAGTCCTATGGCCTCCTTTCCCTCCACTTCCTTGAAGCTCTTTCCTGCTCTTCTTGACACACACACACACACACACACCTCGCCACCCCTGGGGGCAGGAGAGCCCAGCATGGGTGTGGATAACTCTTCTGAGCCTGGTTTCAAGGTGCTCCAAGAGATGGCAGATAAAAGGACAGATAAAAGGGAGTGTGATGCCACGCTTTGTGCAGGGAGGGGCTTGTTAAGGGGAGCTGGAGAGTCCCAGGCAGGTCCTGGGGCCAGTTTTCCTCCCAGAGATGCAGGGTGGGGCAGGACACGGCTGGAGCCTGGTGTGTTACAGGGCTAACATCTGAGGTTCAGGAGGAAGTCAGAGGGAGAGGCTCCCGAACTAATTGGCAGGCTGGATGCCAGCAGCATGCCAGTGATGTTTTGGCGACTGGTCACCACAGAAAAGGAAGGAAGGAAGGGAGGGTCTGTCATGTGGCCAGGACCCAGAGGCACTAAGAACTTGCTGTCAGCTCGGTCTCAGCTCACCGGGCTTTTCTAGGTCACTCTCTGTGTTGCTGCTTCCCTCACCAGGTCCCACTGCTCTGCCTCACGCTGTCTTTCATGTCTCCAACTTGGTTTCTTTGACTCATAGTCCACGTCCCAGACATTCTTTTTGTGTCTGTTTCCTCTGGAGTCGGGGTTCTAACACTGTTGGGGAGGGAGCATTTGGGTTCAGCCCTGCCTCTACCCCTATTGCAGACTTTGACCTTGGGCAGGCCAGCCACTTACCCTGCACGCTCCCCCCCACCCCCGTTTCCTCCCTGCAGCTACAACTTTACAAACTCTCCTGAACTAGTTAAGACAACAGTGAAATTTTTAAAAGATTTGAGACTTATAAATTGCTATGCTAATTTGAACTTTTCCTGCTGTTCTTGGTTCTGCCGCCACTCCCAATATCATGTGCTCATGTAGGCCTGCACAGTCCACGATGCTGTTGGGATGGCCAACAGACAGCTTGGCTTCACTGGTCCAACACACAAATCCTCATCTCCCCACCCAAGCCAGCCCCTCACAGCCTTCCCCACCTTAGTCACTGGCAGCGCTGGGGCCAAATCCCTTAGAGCTTCCTGATTTCTCTTCTGTACTTACACCCCACCAGTCCAGCAGCAAATCCACTCAGCTCTCCATCAACTGATGCCGGGGACTCAGCCCCTTTCTACCATCTCTAGTCCCTACTAGGCTCACCTCCACCAGTTCTACAGAAAGTCCTAACCTAGAGCCCCCACACAGCCTGCAAGTCTCCTCTCTGGCTCCATACTCCTCTGCTGCTGATCCCTTATGCTATAGCTTCGGGGCCTTTGTCTCTACCTTTCCCTCCATCTGGACCACTCTTCCTCCAGATAAGCACTTGACTAATTCTCTTACCTTTAAATTTTTGCTGAAATTCTCTCTGCACTCCCTATTTTACTTTGCTTCATGGAGCCCATCATACATTTCACTTATTTGTTAATGATCTGTTTTCTCATTAGAAAGCAATTCTCCTGAGAGCAGGCTCCTGTCTGCTTTGTTCTCTGCTGAGCATAGTAGGTACTTAGTAAATACTTGTTGAATTAATGAATATAACTATTTTCTTTGATCTTTAAAAGAATTCTTTGATGTAAGTACAATTTTTTCCACTTTGAGCCTCAAAACTAACAAGAATTGAATCAGATTCTGAAACCCCTATTGTGTCCAAGCGATATCAATGTTCTTTCATACTGTGCAGTTTGTAAATCTAGTTTGGTCAGAATGGACCAAAGCTTCAGCTTTTCAACTTGAGAGTGAGGAGTTTGGACTAATGGATTTTCCATCTGCTAGAGAACAATGGCTGCTCCTTCTTCCAGTGCCTCTAGAGCTGCTTCAGTCCAAGTCCTTCTCCCTCCTCCAGCCTCACCCCTTCCTGGGATCTGGGCAAGAGATGTTAAATGATTTACTAGGTCCACTGGATTACAGAACCACAGGAAACCTTTCCATTTCTAGCTTTCTATATTCCATCCATGTCACTGGCTAAGCTTCTGATTATGTCAAGGAAATAGGATGTCTACAAAGCAAAAAGAAAGGAGAGAGAATAATATAGAGAAAATGATGGAGGAGAAGGCAGGGAGGGAGAAGAGGAGGAAAACCAGCAGGTGAGCATGTGTTAGGGAACAGTCTGCAGAGAGGAGAGGCGGTTGTCATGCACTGTTGTTCAACTGAAAACAAGATAACTCATTACCTTGTCCTTACCACCTCTCTAGTGATCCTCTCAACACCCAAAGCTCCTTAAAAATCATTCCCCATTTCAGTAATAGCATTACATTGACACAGTTGTCCATTCCAGAAATTGGAATTCATCTTTGATTTTCCTCTCCCTCATCCCCCAAAGACCAGTTCAACACCTCTGTCAATTCTGTCTTCTTCTTTTTTTTTTAAGAGACAGAGTCTCACTTTGTCACCCTCTGTAGAGTACGTGGCATCACAGCTCACAGCAACCTGCAGTTCTTGGGCTTAGGTGATTCTCTTGCCTCAGCCTCCCAAGTACAGGCAACCACCGTAACACTGAGCTATTTTTTTGTAGCAGTTTGGCCAGGGCCAGATTTGAACCCACCACCCTTGGTATATGGGGCCGGCACCCTACTCACTGAGCCACAGGCACCACCATGTCAATTCTATCTTCAAAACACAATGTAAATTGGTCTGCTCCACTGCATCTCACTAACTCAAGCCATCATCATCTCCCAGCGAAATTACTGTTATAGTTTTCTCTCTTCAGGATGACTACCTTGTATGACTCTGGGGGATGCCATTAGTATGTGGTGGAAGATTTCACTTGCTCTAGTCTGTAAGTCTTCATTATTATCTTGTACCATCTTTACCCCAGCTCTTGTGCCACCTTTGCTTAAATTATACCAAATTGTTTTGCTTCTGAGCCTTTGTAAAGCTAGTCTCTCTTCCTGGAATGTGCTTTCCTGTTCTCTGTGAATGATAAATTCATATTCATCTCTCAGGGATCCCCTTAAATGTTATTCCCTCAAGAGACCTTCATTAATCCCTCATCCAAATTATGTACCTGTGCTCTCAATCTCTGTGCTGGATTTTGTAGGGTTATCAGATTCAGCAAAATAAAAATGTAGGACATCCATTTAAACCTGAGTATCAGAGAAACAATGGATACTTGTTTATTACATGTATAAGTATGCCCTATACAATATTTGGGAGATACTTATATTTAAAAATTTCATTGTTTAACTGAAATTCAAATTTAACCAGACATCCTGTATTTTATCTGGCTACCCTAGATATGTGTATTGACTTTATTCCCCTTCTATTAGAGAGATTGGAAAGTAAAACCTCCATTTCTCAGAATTCTTTGCAGCTAGGGCTCTGGACATGAATTGAGTCCTTCCGATTAGATGTGTTTTTATGAGATTTGAAAATCAGAAGTGAGATGGAGGCCATTTTCTGACAGAAGAGAGGGTAGAAAAGCTCCAGTAGAGTTGTGAGGTTCTTGGGGGCAGGACAGTTGGGGAACTGGCCCCTATACTAGCAGTAGCTACAGCATTTCTGACCTATAGTGATTGACTTTGAAGCAAGAGCCCAATTAGGACCTCCTGGCTTCTAATCTTTCAGCTTTTTAAACAATTTTCTCATCACCTACTCTTAGAATTAAATCCCCTGCTGTTTAAAATATCTAGAATGGTTTCTGCTTCCTGCCCCGGGGCCTACCTGGTTCAATTCTCATTACCTTGTACTTTCCTATATCACACAAGCTGTTTATGTATGTGATTGTTTAGTATCTCTCTTGTACAGACTCTAAGCTGCCTGAGGGCAGCGTCTGTTAAGCTTACCATGATATATCAGTGTTACTCTACATGGACTTCCTGTTTACTCCTTCTCTTTCTTGTGAAGCTGGGCTTTGACTCTAGACATATCGTGAGTGCTCAGTTAGTATCTTTTAAATTGAAAGAGGTGCCAAAGAGACAGGAAGGAACCTGCTCCTCACTCTTGAGGAATGAGGATCAGAAAGATTCCTTTACTTACACACCAACTAGATCATCTCTCTGGGCATGAATTTTCTTACCTATATTGTAAGGATTAACTATGCACTGTTAATATTCTTTTCAACTCTAATATTCTATAAATCTAGAGAGTTCTTTGAACTCTCTAATAAGAGTTGGGACTGTACAGGTTAATAAATAATTTGTTTGGAAGTTCTATTCTCCCTAATGGGGGAGTGGACATGGAAATGGGATGATCATCTTGCATGTAAATAATAATGTGAATGGGAGGCTCGGTGCCTATGGCTCAATAAGCTAGGGCGCCAGCCATGTACACCTGAGCTGTCGGGTTCAAATCCAGCCCAGCCCTGCCAAACAACAATGATGGCTGCAACCAAAAAATGGCCGGGCATTGTGGCGGGTGCCTGTAGTCCTAGCTACTTGGGAGGCAGAGGCAGGAGACTTGCTTGAGCCCAGGAATTGGAGGTGCACAGCACTCTATCTAGGATGACAGCTTGAGGCTCTGTCTCAAAAAATAAAAAATAAAATAAAATAAAATAAAATTAAAAAAAATAATGTGAATAGGATAGAAAAGAAAATGGAGAGAAAAGACTAATAAGACAAAATGCACTTCTAAATACAAAAATTGGATCATGTAAATCCCCCACTTACAGGTCTTCAGTGGCATTTTGCTGCTTTTAGAACAGAGCCTTTTTCCTGGTCTCTCAGGTCCTGCACAGCTTGGCTTATAATATCTCTCCAATATCATGTTTAACAATTCTCATCACATTTCACATTTTTTCAAGTTCTTTCCCACTTGGGGAGGGCTTTGCACCTGCTGTTTCTATGCCCAGAGGGCCTTCCCCTAACTCTTCTTCACTGCTATCTTCCTCTCATCAGTCAGGGCTCCACTCAAATGTCACCTCCTCAGAGGAGTGTTTTCTAACACCCTATCAACAGTAGAATACACCTCCTCTAGGTAATTCCTCTTATGTTACCCACTTTGTATTCTTCAAAGCACTTATCAGATCTGTAATTATCTTGTTAATTTATTTGTTTATTTGCTTATTGTTGGTCTCCCCTAATAGAATCTAAATTGCCAGAGGACAGGGTGGCACCTGTGGCTCAAAGGAGTAGGGCACCAGCCTTATATAACAGAGGTGGCCAGGTTCAAACCTGGCCCCAGCCAAAAGCTATAAATTGCCAGAGGACAAGGGACTATGGCTTGTTCTCCATTACATCCCTAACTCCTAAATAGTGCTTGGCATATAGTAGGTGTTTAGTAAATAGTAGCTGGATGATTAAATGAATGGATGAATAAATGCAGTTTTTAAAGGGATATTGCTAAGCGGTTGGGAAACAAGAAGGCCCTAGGAATATTGAGAAGAGAAAAATGAACAGTGAGTATCTGAGGGGGAATTTACAGGCTGGATAAAGAAATATCAGGGGTGGGGGGGCAGCGCCTGTGGCTCAGCAAGTAGGGCACCGGCCCATATACCGAAGGTGGCAGGTTCAAACCCAGGCTCGCTGAACTGCAAACAAACGAACAAATAAACAAATAAAAAAAAATAGCTGGGACTCGGTGCCTGTGGTTCAGTGGGCTAAGGCGCCAGCCACGTAAACCTGTGGCAGGTTCGAATCCAGCCCGGGCCTGCCAAACAACAATGATGGCTGCAACCAAAAAATGGCCGGGCATTGTGGCGGGTGCCTGTGGTCCCAGCTACTTGGGAGGCAGCGGCAGGAGACTCACTTGAGCCCAGGAATTGGAAGTTGCTGTGAGCTGTGATGCCACAGCACTTTATCCAGGGTGACAGCTAGAGGCTCTGTCTCAAAAAAAAAAAAAAAAAGTAGCTGGGTGTTGAGGCGGGTGCCTGTAGTCCCAGCTACTTTAGAGGCTGAGACAAGAGA